>CATIWR010537963.1:0-16557 GCA_949677035.1 Omphalea diandra
ATATAGAACCTGCAATCCCGCACGTGAGATCCACACAGTTCAAACCCCCCAATCAGAGTGAAATTGTTGTCTTTCACAAACATTAGAAATTATACAAAAAAAATGGGTTAAATGTTGTTTTAAGTAAGAGATTAGGAACATAACTCTATCGAGTCAAGTTGAGTTTTTTACTGTTTAAATTTATTAAATTATTATATAATCGAACTCGAACTTGAATTTAGTTTTTATTGGGCATTTTCATCTTTCTTTTAAATTTAAACTTAGCCAAATTAGATGAATTTTTATTAAGTTTTAGTTTCTTATCGAATTTTTTAACTAATAATTTTTTAATTCACTTATTTACAAAAAAAAAATTATAATTTATAAGCTGTATTTATTAATATATAAATAATATTATCAAGAAAATCCAAAATTATAACTTATAAGTATACTTGATGACTTAACATTATTGAATGAAACAAAAAAAATTTTTTTCTATTTTTTCTCAAATTCTTTTTTTATTCTCAAACAATTTATAAATGATATGGATAAAGTTTCTACATTTCTCTTTTTTTTTTTTTCTCTTCATTAAGTTTCTATATTTATATTAATCAATTTATTTTTATTTATGACTTTACAATATTATAAATATAATGTATAATTTTATTGTACTTGGTGATAAATTATAGGTTATATTAGTTTATTTACGTATATGAATTAATTATTATGAAGATCTGACGATATATTATAAGATAAAATTAAAATATGATTATGCTTATTATTATTAAAATTATTAATTTTTAAAACTCAAAGTTAATTAATTAACAAACTATTATCATATATAAATAAATATAATGAACTTTAAATGAACTCTAAAGTGAATATGTTAATGAATATTATATAAATATATTTAAGAAAACTAATGAGCCGAATTCATGTGTGTTAATGTTAGTTTATTTATCAATCCAACTTTAAAAACTCTGCGTTCAAATTCTTTGATTAACTACATAAACTAAAAGAAAGCGACTTTTATTCAAAATAACACCAAATATTATAGCTTCGGACCTTATGTGTCACCACAAGACAAGCATAAAAGTTCCAGAACGAAAACCAAAATCATGAGCCATTCTTTCACTGCTAAACTGCATTTCTGGCATCATCAGAAGCTCAGGTGTCATTGCTTGTCGTTAATGGAGCTTTATACATATTATATGGTCCCAAAAGAAAAAAAAGATGACTTGATGAGGCATAGAATAACGATAGAAACGTTCTTCCCTCATGGGAATATTTTGTCTTCTAATAAGATCTAATATTTCTGCAGCAGAAATATATATACACACACACACACAGAGAAAGACAACTCACCATAAGTAATTTGCACCAATATATTGTTTTTGAATTATCTTTTTCAGGGTGGTGAAGGTGAATATTCTCTTGCACTCCAGTTTCCATGCTGTTATTCAGGATACACAACAAAAGATTGCATTCAACCCTTTCCATGTGATTAATATTTGTATATACTAAGAGGAAAGAGTCACTTTTGATTCTTCATTGTGAAGCTTTTTTTTTTTTTTGTCTTGAGTAATGTGAAGAGCTTTAATCCTCTTTTCACTTGCTTAGTTATGTATAATAATGGTTATTATATGAGGAAGTAGTCATGTGAAACGCATCTTGAAAGGTTCACTAATGTTCAGTTCTCTATATCTTACCTCAAAGAAAGTGTTCCATTTTCTACTTGGAAAACCAATCTAATGGGGACCGAGCCAATGCCATCAGCCATAGAATTACCTTCTATTAACCAAAGGGTAACTTGATTTTCTATTAATTATTAGGCCAGTAGATTAATGCAACATATCGTAGCATCCATGCCAAAAAGAACAGATTAGTTCAAAGGCGAATATTTTAGGATTAGTTCTATAATGGGATGACAATCATTTAGAAATTCAATATATGTTAGATATTATATTCAATAAAAATAAAAATATTAAATAAGTATATTTTTTGTACATTGAATACGCGTTAAATATTTTAATGAATTTTTTTTGGTTTGCAACAAGTAGTGAACAAATTGATAAATAAAAAAAAACGTAACTTCATTTATATTAATAATTAATAGCAATTACTTTGTGAATCTCATTATGATTGAGAATGTAATATTTGATAAGTACTTTTAAGTTTTGTAAAAGGTCATACACATTTTATCACATTATGAATGAAATATTTTTTTGTTATTTGTGAATTTTAAGAAATTATAAAATATTTATGTATATATCATAAATATTAATTTTTATTAAAATTATATATGCATGTCCAATATATCGAGTTTTTTTCATGTATTATGTGTATTGTTAAATTTGGTTTTCATACAATACATTTAGTTTTTGTGTGGCAAAAATTTATGTCTCTTTATCAATAAGAATTCAAATTTTTAAAATTATTATTTAAAAGGTACTTCTCAATTGAATATATATATATATATATATATATTATATATTCAAATGAAAAATTTGAGGAAATATATATTTTTTCCATCTCAAAAAAATTATTTATAATTTTTGTTTGAGATGTTTCAAAATATAAGTACACTCTTTTTAAATAAAAAATATTTATAATCGCTTTTTTTAATTTATTCTTATTAATTATTAAGTTAAATAAAATATATTTATTATCTCGTTAATATAATTAATGGTAGAATAAAAAATAGATGAGTTGGTAAACTATTTAATGTATTTTTATAAAATTAAAAAATGACAATTTTTTTGGAACACAAAAAGTAATATAAACTGAATGAACAAATGAAAAATGAAAAATGAAAAAAATGATAATGATATTTAAGGGCCAATGACCAAACGAATGAACAGACCACTCCGAGTTGCTTCGGTCGGTTGTGTACTGTTAATGAAATCTTCAGATTTAATTTTCTTCACCTCTGTAACTCATGATGGTCATTGGCTGCCCTAACTAAGCTCTCTCTCTCTCAGCTAGTAACGAAGCTGAGTAACATCAACTCTCTTTATAAGAAACAGGTCATGAGAAGACATAACACAAGAAGAAGAAAAAAAACAAAAAAGCCTCCTTAATCCATAAGCATGATTATGCATATATTGAGGTCTTTCTGTTTCTTTGGAAATTTTGGATTTTTTACAGGGAAAGGGAAAGCATCACTTCAACAACCAACCCAAAATTAATAACAATAATAAAAATATAATAATATGATATTCTAACATTCTAGATAGCAGAACAACACAACAATAACACTGAAAATCTTTCTGTTTTGCTTTGGTTAGTTGTGGGTCAGAAACTGGAGAAAGAGATAATGGGTCCCGTCCCTTTCAAAGATTGAACGGTCAAGATAGATTAGACGGAAAGATCACGCCGTGGGACTATGGGATATTGTCGTGTCACACATCCATCTAATCTTAGCATGCAAAAAAAGAGAGGGCAAGAACCAGAAAACGTTGGTTAGTAGCTGCTGCTGTATCTTCTTCTATTGTCATTTGTCAGAATACAAAAATCCCCATTACGTCATTTTGTTTTTGAACTGGATGCAGATGCTAATGTAATGTGCTCCCACCTAACTTCTACTCTTAGTTATGAGTGTTAATAAAAAATTAAAAAAAAAAAAATGATCGTGGATTCATTTGGAGCATGAATCGCCCAAACACCATATTTTGAAGAGGATAAGATTGGAATCTCACACCTCATTTGCCTTATTGAAGTGATAGCCATCTAGGCTAATGTTGTTGGTCCATTACGTCATTGTTCAATCCAACAGACAACAGGCAACAGGAGAATAGAGACGGTAGGCGAGAGCTGCTTTGGCCATGCATAGAAGAAAAACAAACCTACACTGCAGCTCTATCTATATACAAACATGGTCTTGTCAGGTGAAAAGCAATTGTAGATAGGTCAAAAGGCCTATGTGAATGGCTGTTGATCTGAATTTAGAGGACTTACACGGTGCATGGATTCTGGAGGAGTAGAGGAGTAGCGTTTGGCAGATAATTCAACAAGTGAGATTACTAAAAACAAAGAAAATCTTTTATTGTCACTTAAAAAGGTTTGATGTGTTCCAGCTCCTTTTTCCATTTTATTTTCTGTGGACAATAGGATGGCCTCTTATCTCAAATAATGTTTAAGACCTCTTGGCCAAAAAACAAAACTTTGATTGACATTCTTACAGCAAAAGTGTGAAATTCATTAATAAGTTAACGTGTAAGAAATGTGAAAATGCGAGTAGGGTCAAAATAATCACATTTTATTGATCATTCACTCTTTAATTCAAGTTAATGGGAATTAAAGAAATTATTATGACATGGTCAATTATATTAAAAAATAAAATCTTATTTTAAGATGAATATTTTAAAATTTCAATATTTTTATTCATATAATAGCAAATCAATGAAAATTTTTATACTTTTTAATTTTTAAAATAAATTAAAATATCAAATATAAAAATAGAGTGAAAGCTTCATTTTTCATTTTCTTTTTTTATTGTACTAAATATGCATTTAGAGAAAAAAAGGTAAACTCATCAGTATCATTCGATGGAGACAGAACGTTTTTAAAAATCTGGAAGGCAGTACTATGATTGTATTGTGTGCGTAACTCCACCACGCATAGTACTATTTGCTGCACCACTACACATTGTCCCTCAAATTGCCCACCAAACGATTTCAATAAGTTACAACTTTGACTCTCAATTCAAGATATTTGAAAATCAAATGCCAATATCATTACTATGGTATGGGGCAGCACAAGTTAGTATTGGTGATGATTTAAAAAGAATCACTATCTTTTATTACGGCATCTTAATTTACTTACAGGGATCTCAAGGTCATGCAGCACCCCAACAGCAGGTTATCCGCGCTACCTATCCCCAAAAAAATTGAAAAAAAGAATCAAGTGCAATTGAACCTTTTTACTCAAGGAGCTGATCAGCAGGGACTTGGCCAAATATATCAGGACATGAATTCCAATTTCCCTGTTCTCTGGCTTCCCAATACCCGCCAATATAACGATACGAATCACTTCCCTTATCCTTTTGAAACCATCGCGGCTTCCAACCCCTCTCTTGCATCTTTCGGGCCTAATACAAATCCAAATCATCAATTACCATCAGAACAGTATAACAATAATTAGTTTTCAATCAATCAATATCAATGGATTTATTCAAGCAAGAATAATTCCTCTATCAAACAAAATCTCAACTAACTCAAAACACATGTCTGTCTTGAAGATAAACTTGCTTGAATTAAAACAGTAACAAGCAGCACTAGAACAATTTCAAAGAAATCACCCCTCAAGCTTAGAAACAACAATTTAATAATGACAGCTGTTTTCACGTTTATTCATTCTTTTTGATGATTGCTAGCTACATTATTTCCAGCATATGCTCAATCAGTTTACATTGATGTTCGACAATCTCCTAAAATTTGATTATTTATGGGGTGTATTTGATTAATATTTTATAGACTTTTATAGAGTTTATAGATTTTTTTAATGATTTTTATGGAGTTCACAATATTTATGAATGACTTTTAAAGACTTTATTTTTAAAGTTTACAAAAGTCTTGAGAAATATAAAAAGAATATGAAAGATAATTTTTTTTATATATTTTATCTAAAAAGTCTATAAAAATCCATTAATTTTAAAAATCAACGACTTTTTAAATACCTGTAAACTTTTATAGACTATAAAAATTATAATTGAATATACCTAGATTTTTATTAACTTTTTTAAAGTCTTTAAAAGTCAAGAAATATTCAATAAAAACTTTTCTTAATCCAGTACACCTACTTAATTGACAAGTAAGGTCTTGCATGCGTGTGAGCACACACATAAAATAAAGAGAGATAGAGAGAGAAGAAACTCACCTGGCGTTGGCGCTGCTCAAGTCGCAATTTCTCTGAATTTGCCATCTCAAATTCACTATTTTCCAAGTATCTTTGATCTGGTCTAAGCCTTGAATCTGTAGGTGGCAACTTTTCCTGCGTACAAGAATGAACATCAGAAATCAACATTCCAATGAACTATAATCACCCATAAAGTAGACAAGCCAAGAGTTTTAATTTGAGTTGCAGCATCCAAGTATTTCATAACCATTCAACTTATCACATCTGAGGGTTGACTCTCAGCATGCACATGCTAAGGGAAACTGAAATTGGACAATGGGCATATAAATGCAATGCATAATAACAGTTGAAAAACCTAAGTAAACAATCTGCAAAACTGCAATAACATCATAACACTCACCTTAAGCCCTGGGGTGAGTTCATTCAATGTAATGGCGAAGCGAGTCAAGTTATATCTGGTGGAAAATTTCGGAGGCTTACTTCGTTTCCACAGCAGTTGGGAATCTTTGAAAGATTCAAATCCTTTTCCCTTCCCAGAAAAATCACCATTCACATAATGCATGCTCTCATCCCACTTTCCCAAAAGACTTGCCACTGTTTTACCATTCCTGTTTTGAACTATTCCATGTACCTGCAGAAATAACCAAGTTTAACCTAAATTGATAGTACCCAGGACAACATTAACAGAAGCAATATCCTTGCTTCACATTTTTTAAACAATGCCCCAACCTTAAGCATCCAGAAGCAGAAAATTGTGTGCATGTTTACCATAACAATACCCATTGAATTTGAATATCTGAAAGTAAAACCTCACCAATTTGTGCACATAAAGCACACCATTACCATATACTCGCATGAACAATATTAAAACAAAGTACTTGCAAAATGCTAAACTGCCAGATGCGCCAACATTTGCTTGAATAAGACTTTTGTTAAAAAAGAGTTTATTGGTACTTTCCCTTTTGGTACATCAGAAATTCTTAAAAGGAAAATGGGGATCCTAAGGTTTGAATCCCTTACTTCCTGCATTGTGAGGTAGGCATTCAACCAATCTATTGGTAATTTGGAACATGAGCAACAATACCTAATTATGTCTTCTATTACTCCCAACAGTCAGAGTTATTGGATAATAATATAGCACTTCCAATTTTCATTTCAATTGGTGTACCCAATTATTTTCATATATATGGTGCAACCCAATCTTTTTTTTTTTTTTTTTTTCCCCCTTTTTCAATTGAGGGCCTCTTTTTATTAGTGAATACATGAGAGGCACAGCCTCTAAGGAGGATTGAGGGCTCTTTTGAGATGGGTTCTCAGTCAATCAGTCGAAATGAAAGTTTGAAGGCACAGGCAAGGGAAAATCCATAATATCGGTCATTACAGTTTCTTAGGCAAGGCAAGTAAGGATTTGAGTATAGGCAAGCACCTTATCAAGCCTTTACATATGATCATCTCTGACAAGTATCTTCTTACAGAGTAAGACTAGGCATTTGATTCAAAATAAACTTTGGCAAGTTGAGGCAGATAGACATGAACATATAATGTGGAAGAACTTAGTCACAAGGAGTAAGAAACAGTAATTGTTACAAAATTTACCACCATGAATAACCTGGACCTATGCAATATGAAAGATGAACAATTATTTGGCTCAAAAAGCACTGAAATATTTATTTGCTATTGTTACTGCACGCTTATTACCATGGTAAGTAGCTATTAAAATCAAACAAACTACCCAACAATCACACAAACATGACCAATTCATCAGGAGGAGTAACAAAAGGATTAAACCTTAACTCCTTGACGAGTTATTTTCCAATTAGCGAATGCACATATCAAGGACAGACAAAGAACTTGTGCACATAAACTCTGATATTTAAGTATAAAACAATTCGAAGGAAATTGACAGTAAGGACAATTATGGGCCAAAGTTAATAGTTTTTTATGTCATTATTAATTTTCAGAGACAAACTTAGAAAGGTTCCTTGATACGCAAGTGATGATAACAAACATTCCCATCCAGTTCCATATGCTCCTCCAGGATAATACCAATCTATATTTACCTCTAAATGTTATGTCCTGAACCGACATATTATCATTGTATGAACAAGACCCAAGTTTTACAATCGATCTAATGAGCAAAATTTAATCCATGAAAATCAGAACTCACAAATTTTGCACATCCCTTGGCCAAGGAATATCAAAAATCATACTTGCAGGGGTCAATAAGGAGGTCATCCAGGGAAACAACAATAATTAGAGAAAGAAAGTACATCAGAACTCACAAATTTTGCACATCCCTTGGCCAAGGAATATCAAAATCAAACTTGCAGGGGTCAATAAGGAGGTCATCCAGAGACACAACAATCATTAGAGAAAGAAAGTACACACCTGGTGAGGATTTCGGTCTATGATGGACTGCTCCTTAAATTTCAGTTTGCATGAATACTCATGATTTCCATCTATTCGCATAGTACCATAATGATCACAGTACAGTTTTCCCAATATGAGATTGTATATTGACGTCGTAACCTAAAATTTTAAACAATCGAATTTCAAACTGGAACCTGACAAAAAATATATATATATATATAAGATATCTAAATTAGTCATACCTTACTCCATTGAAAAATTTCTCCATCATCAAATTCCAAAGTCAAAACACCAACCGGATCAAGCTGAATTGATCGACCCCAAAATTTGCTTTTTAGATTGCTATCTCCCCAAAATTTCCATCCCGTACCCTCACAATGACATGCAACAATCATAGGGTGATGACTGACCTGAAACATTAGCAAGCTTCTTGACACATTGAACTTAAAAAGTTTGGAAATTAATACCCAAAATAATAAAAATGTCACACTTTCATCAAAGATTTGACAAAAGAGGTTTCTTAATCAGGAAGCAGACAAGCTTAAGTTCTTCCTAGTATCTTGCAGCATAATAGCATCAAGGCCAAATTTCTCCACCATAAGAGGAGATATCATCTGCCAATCATCCTTTGGGATTCCCAGCATATATATTTTGTTCTTGGCTAATAAATTCCCAAAACTTCTTTCTTAATTATATCACTTTTTCCACCTCAAATAATGTCCATAACTTCATCATCTGATTGTGAATATAATTCAAAATTAGTATCACTCTGTATTTGTCTTGAGCTTGTCACTCTACTACATGAGTGATGTCAAAACCACCCAATAACAGTAAGACAAAGATAAAAAAAGTCTCTTAATAAGATTAACCTACACTAATCCTATCTTTCTGATTGGTGCATAACCATGCTGTTTCATTGTTCTACAATGAGAAGATATTATATGTGAATCTCTACTTAAATCCGGTTCATCTAAATCTCTCACATTACGCTTAAGATGTTTTTGCGCAGGTTGAAAATGTAATATTAATGCTAATATGCACAACAATGATGAGAATATATCATATTGATTTATTTGATCTATCCGGGTAGATGTCTAACCTTCTCAGAGAAAAATCGTAGGCCTTTATCTGGACAGTCAGCCTCATATGTTTCTCCTAATAATGGATTGAATGGCTTGCAAATTCTTCCCTCAGTCGAAGCATATCCAGATATGGCAAAAGCAGCCACATTAAGAATCCTCATAAGGCGGTTACCCTGCAACAGTTAAGTAAATGCAACATAAATCATGGAAGACAGAAAGAGTAAAATAAAATACTTTTAACACCATTGCTACACTGAAAGGATACAAAGAGTCAAATCACTAACCATAGAATAATAATCATGAAGGCTGTCCACAGGGTGGATAAATTCCATGAGAAAGTATTAAAAAGGGTTAAACCTTGATTTAAACGAACTAAACAAGAAAAAACCCAAGTACATTCTATGCAATTCAAATACAGTCGCATGTGAACATGGAATTAAATAACAGCTGTTATGTAACAGTAACGGCCATTATGTAATGATAACAGCCGTTACATAACAGAAGCAACATTTTTTTTTTCCATTCCTCTTCTATTTCTTCTTCTTCCATTTTTTTGTACTAAATCAAAACTCAATCAGTTTATCTTTCAAAAATTCTTCATAGAGTAACTCAAAATACTCACAAAAAAAAAATTTAAGAGCAAAACTTATGCTTATTAGTTGTACATCATAGTTTTAGTGATTTTATGAAAATATTTCTTAGTTTGCAACATTTAAAATTTTTTGTGTAAAAATTGCATACGATTTGCTGTTACTATTATGCTATGAGCACGACAACCCAGTTACCATTACACACGACCGCGATTTAAATCCATGCATTTGACTACACAATAGTAAGATTCTATGCCACAAGGAGACGCACTAGACAAGTAATAAATCTTTTAAGAAATACACAAAGTTCATAAAGAAATGGGGTATGGCAGCAAAGACGTGTAACAATTAATTCTGTCCAGGAAACATAGAAGGAACAGAGAGAGAACACTGCTAATCTACTATAAGAAGACTCACCTTCTTTCCCCATTCGTATGCCCGGTCAAGGAGGTATGAGTATTCCAAATCTTCAAAACATTTTTGTAGAGAAGAGAGAGGTTCATTAAAGTAAACAGGAAGACACACTTTAGTGAGGTCTTTCCCAATGTTATCCTTAATCATTGACCAAAGGCTAACACCTCGTTCTTTCTCAACTGGATCAGGTAACTTCTTACGCCGCTTAACATACGGATAATTTTTTCCAACAGATCTGATTAAAGGATCAATATCATCTTCTGATTCAAGTGCATAAAGGCCTTCATCATCGGAAGACAAAGATGATGTCCGAAAATCAGACCCACTACTTTTGAATGAACCTGATGATAGAAAGTCATGAGTATCAAAGAAAGTATTCTCATCATCATCAGTTTCTTCTTCTGCAGCATCACCTCTTTCATTATCATCATCAGTTTCACTTGCACTAGCTTCTGGAAGGAAAACCAAAAAATTAAAATAAAATCAACCAAGGTCTCTAGCATGTAGCCAAGACTAATAACAAAAGAATGTTACAAAACCATTGGTATACAAAACTACCATTGTGCATGATTTACCATTCAAATGGAAACACTTAAGCAAATCAATATATCATTTAAAGCAAAACACAGGGAGGAAAATTTTGAAGACAAGAAAAGGCATTATGAAATCACCCTTCAACAGTAACCAGAAGTTAAATCGTAAAATGTAACAAACAAAGATAAAAACAAAATGAGTTAAGTCATTTCAATACAGCACAGCATTGCTTTGCAAGTTCAGATCAAAGTTTGAACATGGCAACTATTCCTAAATCCTATATGTTAATCATGTTTCAGCTATTTAGCCTAGAACACCAAACATATTCTCAGATTTCAAGTGGCAGCATCATAGATCAGTAGGAAATGACAAAAGCCATGGAAACATCTAGCCATATTGTATTTTACACTAATAAATTCAAGACTCAGTCAATTTTTCTGGTTTTTAACAAAAAAACATTAGAAGCAAATAATAATTGCAATGCAAGTCATTACAACCAAAATAGGAAGGATGAGAAAAACATCAACCCGATGTAAGGGCCTTCCATGGTTGCTAATATTAATCAAATGTCCAACTCACAATGTGTAAAATTGGGAATTGATATTAAACAATTTCATTGTATAATCACTATCCTATTCCAATTTGCACATTTGATTAATACATTTAAGATGAAGCAATAATATTGAACAATTTCATTGCATAATCACTTACCACTAGACTTGTCTTGTCTTAGCATAGAAGAAGCCCCTTGATCATTGAACTGTCTTTGACTCTCATCAACTACCGTATTTTCCAGGTCAACCTTTTCTGTCTACAAATACAATATAACAAGCACCTTCTCAGTCGAACTTTAAAATATTCAAGATAGATAACTTTGAACCCAAAACAGGATGTGAAGATTTAACTAAGACATTCAAATGGAAATAAAACTCAATTTCTAAATTATATTGTTAATAATTTGAAATCAAGGAAGCAATTTAAACTTGCTTTCAGCTGGTTTATTAAATAATAAGAAACAGAAGAATGATATGAGGTAACACACTCCAATTCTGGCAATACGCATACAATTGAGAACATAAAGCATCAAACAAGCATGACAGAATAGCTGTTAAGAGTGAACAAATTGAAATATAAATTGACAATAACGGCAGGAGAAAACAGTAAAAAAGGGGATATATTGATGATACAACTAATGAAACCGTCCATTTTCTAAAGACAAGGTTAAGTCCAAGACTTGTCTTGCCACATCATAATAAAAAGGAGGCAGCATTCTTGAGTAAACATCAAATGCTTGTGCTAGTTAGTCACCTACCAGAAAAAGGTTTTTCAGCAATGAACGCACGAATGTCAAAAGATGTAACTGTAGCCCATCTTTCGGACAATCCAAACAGCTTCTTTGGCCTAAAACATACCATCAAGTCTCTCAAATTTTCCAAACATTAAATTAGTCATTGCTTGGGTTAAGTATGAAGGACTTCATTGTTAACTTAAACTGTCTAAAGCAATAAAAAGAAAAGAGAAGATTGGCAGTACTCCCATCCCTAAAAGCATTATGGAATCAAGTTTCATATTTTTCCCTCCCGCCATAGGGCCTTAACAAAAGAACAGATTACACTGGCTGCGCATTTTTATAGCATTAAATCCTAGCCTTAAGTTAATCCACAGAAAAGCAACAGATGAAATTCAAGGAAGGACACTGAGGGAACCCTTTATTTTTAGTTCATTTCTCTTATTTGAAAGAAGAGAAGCTGCTTGGTAATAGCATCTAGGAAAAGCAAATATAAAAGGCTTCTCAACATGCAATGAACAGATTGAACACACCGGCAAATGTTCATAACAGACAAAACAAGTTGAGCGGGAGTGGCTTAAAATGAGACAGTAATGATTCACAAACAAGTTGCATTAAGCCAAAGCCCAAACATGGTATTAAAAATGATTCTAAAATAATAGAGAATAATGATAACAAAAAAATATTATAAACTCCACAAAAATCACAAAAAGGATACTATATGCTGCTGTGCAAGGAAAATGATAAGTTGTGATCAAGTGTTGTTTCTTTCATGATACAAAGAGCATAATCATTATCCACAAAAAAAAAAGTGAGCTTAGTGTGCAATCACGCATATGTGTCAGTAACACTCATAAAGAAATGCATAACTTGCTTAATTCAGCACTTCTAAATTACAACACTGCCAACACTGCTTCAGTATAAGAAACTCTCCAGAACACTCAGCTCACTTGGGTAACTGCGACTCTTGGTAAAGTCACCCACACACTACCAAAACCTTGTCACCAACACTACATTTGCCATTTCCACCCAACCTCTAATGACTCTTAGCAAATAACTACTGCCATTGAAACAATCACCTCCTCTCTGCCACCCAAACATAATCACCATCCTTTCTTTTCCACTTTCATTTTTGTGTTACCAACAGAACTGCCATCAATTTCTAAATATTTCTGCCTACCTAGGCATTGCACAGCACATAATGCAAGAGTGTGCAAGGTCCATTTTGTGAAGATATCCAAACAATAACAAATAGAGGAAAAAAGAAAATTATTTCTGTCAAAAAATACTAACTGTGAACATCATAGCATTTAACGGTTTAACAATGTGCATTTTAAACACTACAAGTTTTGTGCACATACCAACAACGTGCATATTAGAATAGATATTAACAGTAGGTGCATATATACTAACTACTACATTCAGCTTTCATAAACTTATCAACCTGATATTCTAAGCATAAAAGCTACTACCTGTAAAAAGCACGTCATAATCATTACAACCAAAACATAAACAGAGAGCCTATGACAAGTTCTCAGGATTAGTCAAAGACCGAAAACAAAGATCAAATAAATTTGTCTTCTAGACCTGTAGACACAAATAAAGAAACCAGAATTACCGCTTCAGCTTCCAATCTACCAATTAGAGGATGCACAAACCCCAGCAAGGTCAGGAAACAAAAATTTAACAATCAAAACATAATTTTAACAATCATCAATTATGACTTTATAATGATACACCAATGTTCAAAACGCCACCTCCACATGAATTTTACACAAAATAATAATATCAAGACTTACAACTCCGCATTTGGGCCAAAAATCTGCCTTCTAAATTACTGATACGGCCTAAAAAATCCCATCAAATTTAACAATCCAGCATAGTAGGAGAAGAAACAGAAGAATAAGTAGTACTAGTAGCAGTAGATGAAGAAGAATTCCGCATTGAAATGGCATTTCCTTTCCTAATTTTCATTACATGTACCTCTAACTGTCGCAGCGTGTCGATGAGCAGCCACTGCTTCTGCTTAAGCAGCACAATCTGATTCTGTAGCGCTGCGAACTCACTCCTCATGATCTGCTCGCTATCCTGGATCGCCTCCTCCCTCACGCCGTCCTCCTGCAACCGTTGCCGCAACTTCTCTGTCGAGACGGCCACGTTATCAATCGGAGCCATCAATTCGCTGTTCGACATCCGCGGAAACATGTCCTTCACCGCCTGCAATGCCTCCATCCACGCTATCCTGTCCTCCCTCGTCTCTGCCCGCAGGTGCAGCCTCTTTGTCCCCGTGAATATCGAAAATCTCTTGTCATCCGATCTGCTCTCCCTGATCGAAGAGACCTAAAAAAAGGTGATCGCATTTTTTATGAATGACAATAAGAAAATAGAAGAAAAAGGGATTATTATTATCATCATCATTACACCTTGAGGTGGATTTCGCCGACGGGATGGCGTTTGAGGTGAGTGTGATAGATTTTAGGTCTAGAAATCAAACGCATAGATTCTTCGCCGATGACTTTGGACCCTTTTTCCGTTTCTCGATTAACAGCGATCTTATCAGGACCGTGAATCTTATAATACGACAACACGCCGTCTTGCAAGACGAACCACCTCGTCCTCCATCCTTTCCCGTAATTCACCCACTTATAAAGAATCCCTGATATTCCATTCCCTACGATGTCGTTTATTCTAACGTCCACTTGCGGCTCCCGCGGCAGACTAATATGCGAAGCCGTATTCGTGCCACCAAAACTTCGCTGACTGGGGCGGTAATTATAGCCGTTGTTATTAGTAATAATCAGATTGCTGTAGTTGTCACAGTCGATGCTGCCGTTGTGGTTGTGGTTCAAGAAATGGTGGTTGTTGTGGTTGGAAGTGATATATCGGCTATTCGGGTCGGATCTAGATGTGATTGCCATGGAATTATCAGACACGGTGGATACACAGCAAAAATGATGCATAGGAGAAATAAATTAAGGGAGAGACAGATCGCAGCGGAGCGCATCGAAAACGTTTTTCATTTTTTCAAAAGAGAGAGAAAAGGAAGGGAAAACTGTGGATAACACAAGAGAAAAAACGGTTACGGAGGAATGGTGTGAAATAGAAGGGGAGGATGGAAGGTAGAAGGCGAGAATTTAGAGAGAGAAAGAAAGTGGGAATTATGATTCTTCTTCGCAAGCGATAAGTTCGGTGGAGAAAGAGTAAACGGACAGAAAAGGAATCCAAATCCACAATCCAAAAATCCTGACTCCAAAATCCAAACCTGGTTTCTAACAAATGAGATTGAAATTGAAACGTTAGAAACAACAAAAATCAGAAATACTGCGACAGAGCAGAGAAGTTTAAAATGAATGCTTAGCGGTTGATTACGTGAGTTATGAGTTCTCCGTGCGTTTTAAGAGCTGGGAGTTGGGGTTTTGTTTGTATGTGAAGAGATGCAGGTATAAAGGTAGGGATTCGCCGCCCACGAGTTTGGATAGTGACGTATGGAGGATGATGTTGCCACGTGGAATAGTTTGTATGTGCTAAGGGTTCTTGACGGGAACTGAGCAGACGGGGGGAGTAGAGTGATACTGGAGAAATTCTTCTTTAAACTCAGTTTATCGTATAAAATGATGGATTAATTTATAAAAAATTATATAAAATTTCAAATATAAATTTATAAAATATTATTAATAAAACAAAAAATGAAATAAATAATTTTTTATGATTAAATTCAATTCATAATAAAAGTTCTCGCTATAAAAAAAAATCTAATTATGAGTCAGAATTTAATTTTAGCCCGGTTCCTTTTAGTCAAAATCTAATTATACTCAGAATTTAATTTATAAATAATTTTTTCTCATTGAAAATAATTAAAAAAATTACTCTCATTGAGAAGGCTAGATTAAAATGTAAGAAATTATTTATGTTATTTTTGCTTGTTTTAATAGTTACAGTGGGTTAAATGCAACACGAGATTCTAACAGTCTTATTTCTCTCAAAACAATTTTTCTTTTTTAGTGTTTCGAAGTAATCGTATTCTACCTATGACAAACCATAACAAAGTGAGTTATCCTTCTATATTTGTTAGCTTTTATTTTAATTTATCTTCTTTCACAAATTTTTATTTTAATTTTGTCATTTTATTTATTTTTGTGAGGAAATTTTTAAGTTTGGGTTTACAGTGGTTTTATAAGTTTGAATTTAGTATGTAGGAAATTTTTTTCCCTCGCATTTATCGAGGAATAAAAATATTCCCCCTATTTCATTTCATTATAAAAGTTATTGTGATAAAAAAAAATCTAATTATGAGTCGGAATTTAATTTTAGTCCGGTTCAAACTTTTTTCTCATTGAAAATATTAAAAAATTATTCTTATTGAGAAGGTCAAAATTAAAATATAAGAAATGATTTACTACCATTTTTGCTTGTTTTAATAGTTAATGGTGGGTTAAATACAACA
>CATIWR010538006.1:0-10352 GCA_949677035.1 Omphalea diandra
ACAGATCCATCAGTGACAGAGACATGGTTAAAACGAACACAAAGAGTTTTGAATTTGATGAAATGCACACCAGAAGAAAAGTTTGATTATGCAGTATCGCTATTACAAGGGGATGCATATGATTGGTGGGAAACCATTCCAGGGAGTAATGCCCAACCTCTAGTGATTACATGGGATGACTTTCTTCATGAGTTCAACAACAATTACATGCTAGAAATATATAAAGATGATAAAAGAAGAGAGTTTTTGAACCTAAAGAGGGGGCAAAGGACTATAGCTGAATATGAGGTGAAATTCAATCAATTATCTCATTATGCATCATTTATGGTAACCACTGATAGAGACAAATGTCGAAAATTTGAAGTGGGACTGAGATATGAGATCAGAAGTAAGAACACAGCTGCAGATCTTGAAAGTTATACCAAATTGAAAGCTGTTGTAATCAGGGTGGAAAGATTTAGTACTATTGCCACTACGTGAATTAATGTGATACTGGGTATGGACTGGTTGTCTAAATATCATGCAATAGTGAATTGTTTTACTAAAGAAGTTGTTTTGGAATCTCTGAATCATACAAGGGTTGTGTTTTAAGGGGAAAGGTAAATTATGCCAGCATGTATAGTTTCTGCTATCAAGGCTTTCCGCATGATTAAAAATGGTTGTGAGGCTTATTTCACATGTGGTATTTTTATGACATGTATGAATTAAAAGATAGATTGACATATGCTCCAATATTAATAATTTCTACTAGTAATAGAGGATTTGTAATATATAGTGATGTCTCTCATCAAGGTTTGGGATGTGTTTTAATGCAGCATGGTAAGGTAATTACATATGCATCTAGACAACTGAAATCTTATGAATTATCTTACCCAGTACATGACCTAGAACTTGTTGTTGTTGTGTTTGTTTTTAAAATATGGAGACACTACTTGTATGGATAAACTTTTTAGATGTTTATAGATCACAAAAGCTTAAAGTATTTGATGAACAAAAAAGAATTAAACACAAGATAGAGGCAGTGGTTAGAATTGCTAAAGGATTAGTGACAAAAATAAAGCTATTGCATTTGCACTTGCATAGTCAATTGTTATACTTGCAATGTATCTTGATGATATTTGATTATAGATTATGCCATAAGAATTTGATTATTGTTTTTATTCACTGAGTCGCGACTCACCAAATTGCAATTATTTTTCAGATACTGAAGCATAGACTTTGGACACTTTGGTACATAAAGTTTTGCATAGAAGCACATGGAACACAGGTCGTCGACTGAATTCTAACTCTCTCTCCTTGGGTCAAGCACATACATTTGATAGGAACTAGTTATGGTCACTAGTCCTCACATTAGTTAACACGTGCCATTAAATACATATGAGATTATATATGTATGATGAATAAACCTTAATGTGTATGCATTTCTAAACATGAAATGCCATGATTTGCAACTGAAGACGATAGTTACAGTTGGTGGTATTAAAGGATTCAAGCACACGTGGGGCAGACGTGCAAATCCCGGTATGTATAACATCGCGGGGCTGACGGGCAAATACCGGATGTTGGGTGCTCTAATAGGTACCAGTTGTAGCCACATTGTGACGTTACAATTGGTGGTATCAAAGCTGACTTACAAATGAGAACAATGGATGTCACAGTTATTAGTTTGACAAATGAATTTAGATGTTACAATTTTGGTATCAGAGAGGGCTTAAGTATACGCGGGGCAGACGTGCAAATCCTGGTGTGCATGACATCGCGAGGCCGACGGGCAAATCCCAGATGTTGAGTGCTCTGTTAGGTACCGATTGTAGCATTACAGATTGTGGACATGAATAGTATGAGTTTTGTAAATGAAATGGTCGTTTCGTTTATTGGTATCAAAGCAACATGAGTTCTGTAATATGAATACAACTGCTACAAAACTGGCTTTCTTTTCCTTACATCACTCTCTTTTGCATAAATTTTACATCCTCTCGTTTTGCATGCATATCTATTTTATTTTATGAATATCCTCTAATCTCTCATTTTTTCTCTGTTTCACATAAGTTTTCATTTACTGTGCAATTATTTTTTTACTCATGTATGTAATGCTCTCTTTCTCCATTTTTCATTATTTTTTTTTATCTTTATACACTTTTTGAAGAGATAAAGGAAAAAGTACAATGTGTTTCTCATTGAAATCAAACTCATAAGTATTTGTAAATCCATTATATTTTGCTTTCCTATCAAACTACCATAGATACTTCAATAAGATTTTACTAGCTTGCATAGGCACAATCATAAAAAAACATCATCAACATACTTGCCTATAGAAAATGTAACTCTAACTTGCTTATTAATTCTAACTTCACCATAATTATAAGTAATTCTAAGTTATAAGGTTTAAGATGTTTAAGAGTGGAAAAGTTCAAATCTTCCACTAAATAAGTATTAGTAGCATTGGTATAATTACCTTTATCAATTATCAAACAACATACCTTGCTTTGGATCTTAAACCTTACATGGAAGATGTTTTCCCTTTCTTCCTCTTCATCATTAGCTTGGGAACTAAGTGTTTGCCTTATAGCTAGAAACTCTTTGCTATCTACCTCTTTAAGCTTATCCTCAACATTACTTGCATCAATTAGTGAGGGCATCTTAGGACTAATTTCTTCTTCATCTTTACTTTTAAACTCGTCATTGATGATCACCATAACTTTACTATTGAGACAATCTTTAACTATGTGTCCTCACCTTTGACATTAGAAACACACAATAGAACTTGTTTTAGACTTGATGGATTCAATTTTGATGGGCTTACATATTTCCTTGCCTCTTTTATTAAATTCAACTTTAGGTTTGTTGTTGGACTTTTGATTCCTTTCCATTTGTTGGGCAATGGTGTTGTAAGATTATGCTTTGAAGTCATCCCTTTAATTGTCTTTCCACCTTTAGAGCCATATGGTGCATGTTCTTAAGATCCACATAAGATTGCAATTCCACCACATTAGCAATCTCCTTATTAAGTCCACTAAGGAAACGAGCCATGGTTTGCTCCTTATTCTTCTTCGTGTTGGCACAGATAAGGGTCATCTTCGTTTCTTGTTAATACTCCTCCGTGCTCCTAATTTTTTTCTCATGATCTTTTTCATCTTTTTCCATATAGAGATTAGATCTTTGCCACAACATCTTTTAGTAAGTTATGTTGCATGAAAAACTTCAATTAGTCATATTCTCACATTTCAATCACATTTTTACATTTCAAAAACTCTGTATTTTTTCATATTTTTTTACCTATATTTTATAAAATATCATTTTCCCATGAAATATTTTCCATTTTTTCATTTTCTCACATTTTCATTCCCGTGCAACATAGTTAGTAAGCTTTACTTGGTCCTATCAAATAAGAGCATAGTTAATAAACTCCATAACAACAAGTTTTACTTTCTTTCTCTCGGTGCAATTATATCACTCAAACATGGATTCTACTTTCTTTTTCCATGAAAGATAAGCCTTAAGATCATTTTTACCTTAAAAGGTTGGAATCTGCCATATTGTTTTACGTGCCTTAGGTAACTTTCATCTATGGATTTGCCATCATCATTATCATTATGGATCCATATCCCATGCCTAGCTTGCCTTAAGGTTGTACGAATGGCATTAGAGTTGTCATTGGTGATGGCTTGGCTCTTTTCCTCCTTCTCCATTTTTTTCATCAATTGCCCTATTGAATCTTGCATACTTCTCACAAATGGCCTCTACTTTGGATCTTTCTTTGCTTTTTTAGAATCTGGCATGGTTAGAAACAAAGACAATAAAGAAAATTCCTCACAAACACTCCTTTACATGTCTACTTTAAACAATTAGAGCAATAATAAAAAAAAAAAAGAATTAGGAAAAAGAACACTAAGGAAACCAAATTTGAAGAAGAAAAGAAGAAGGAACCGAATAAAGAAAATCATAATAGAGTCGAATTGAAAGAAGAAATAAGAACTAATAGAAAAAACAAGAAAAATAAAGGATACAAACTTAATTTTGAAGTCTTTGTTCAACTCCAAATGATATGATTGTAGGCAATTTGTCCCAAACTCGTATCAATGTTGTTATCTTTGCCCAAGGATCTATTAAGAATCAAACAATTGGATGTTTACCTGCCAACTACAACTCTAGAAAATTTATTTCTAGCAACCTAAGTTACAGAGAATTAAAGGGTGTTTAAGTCCAAACGTAGAATTAACTAAGTCAATTTTAAGTTTAGGATTAAACTAATTTGCAAAGTTAATTAAGCATTCACTTAATAACCTCACCAAGTTCTTTTAATAGCTAAAGAAGTGAATAATTTTTCACAAAAAAAAAATATTGATAAAGAATGTCTCTTACATATTTTTGATAACCTAATTATAACATTACAAAGCTTCACTAATTAAGAGTAAAAGACTTAATCCTATTGTAGAAACTTTAAATGAAACTAAGAAGGAAAAATCCCCTACACTATTCGATCAAAAAGAGCATCCAAACTTTCTAAATATTAAATAATAATTCATTTCATGAAATAAATGAAACCCTATTCTAAAAGTGGAAGTATAATTCATCCAAGAAAGGAGGTGAATAAATATTCTTAATATTTTACATATCTTAGAAGATATTTGACTTGACTTTGTTGACTATTTGACCATGTGGGCCTCTCTTATGTCCTCTTTGGGATTATTATTCTTGCAACTGAAGATGCTTAGAATATTCTTAGAAGTTTTTCAAAATCTTCTATAAATTTCATAAAATCTTTTAGAACCTTATGATTTATTTTTAGTGCAATTTTCTCCATTTGAGGAGTTGAACTTGTAGATTTCATTTTAACGATCCATACATGAAATTTAAATGTATAAATTATCATTTTGCTCTTATGAAAAGGATCCATTAGATGTTTTAAGTACTCCAAAGCTTATTATTGACTTCTTCTTGTATGAACATTCCCAAAACTTTTTTAAACTTCTTAAGGCATGCTCTTGTTATTGGTCCATTTTGTTGGGTGGATTCTTCTTACTTAGTACTTCCTTGGTTTGCACCATTAACTCAACATAACTATTGAGGAATTAAGTTCAAGTGCTCAAAGTATGTTAAAATAGGTTTAAGTTAAAGACTTTAATGTCTATAAAGACACAAGAACTGAAGGTATAAGAAAAGGGCAAAAGCCACACTTATGAAAAGGGAAGAAGGTGAATGGTAAATTAATTAAAATGGCATAAGTTACTTATAAATTTTTAATGTTTCTAAAAGAATTAAGAATGAATTCTTCATAATTGAGAGAAAAAAAAAAGATCTTATTGGTGGTGATTAATCAATTAACTTAGTGGGTCATGTTCATAAGAATCTTTATTTAGTTTAATTTATTTTTCTTACATAAAGGAGTTGTCTCACAAGCTGTGCTTTGAAATGAATTGCTTTACCAACCATAATTTCAGGGGAGTTGTCTTACTAGTTGTGTCTTTTAATTATTTCTTACATGAGGAACTTTCTCACCAACTGTGCCATTCATGCACAATATTTCATTCATTTTATATAAGTTATAATCCTTACATATCTAGCTATTACTCTTTCAGTTTTCACTTTATCCTTGAACTACTCTCACAGTAGACAATATTTCAAACATAATATTTAATATAATGTCATTTCCTTTTGCTTCATAATAATACACACCTTTTATAACAACATAATTTGGCTTTCCTTGGCCTTTATATAAAACAATGGTATATTTATGGATGATAAGGCATTGCAACCTTTTGGGTTACTCCGTACTTATTGAATAAGGATTCAAATTGCTGGTTATAAAATGCAATCCCCCTTCACTTATAATTGCTCGTGGAGTCCCAAATGTTGTGAAGATGTGTTTCTTTAGAATCTGAAGCACCACTTTAGCATCATTGGTTGAGGTAGTCATAGCCTCAACCTACTTCGAAACATAGTCAACTACCACCAAGATATATTGATTGCAAAGTGACTTTAGGAAAGGGCCAATGAAATCAATTCCCCATACATAAAAAAGTTCTACCTCAATCGTGGAATTTAATGGCATTTCATTCCTCTTAGAGATATTACCTATTCTTTAGCACCTATCACAAGCTTTGACAAAATCAAAAGGTCAAGTAAGTAACGGAGGCCAAAATAATCCAGTTTGTAATACCTTAGCCGTGTTTTGGAGGGACCATAGTGTCCTCCACATTTTTGGGCATGGCAATAAAGAATGATATCTCCCATCTCCTCTTCTAGTACACATCTTCTTATAATACCATTGACACATTCTTTAAAATTTAGTATCATGCATAAACTTTTTCTTTTGATGGGAATTAAAATTATGAGGAATAATGCCACTTACCAAGTAATCACAAAATTTGCATACGATGGAGTTTGGATAGCTTTCAAAAGAAAGAGTTTCTCATTGTGGAAGGTTTCATTGATAAGAATACTTACTTCCTCCTCTTGTATATGTTTTAGGTGAGAGATAAAATCGACAACTAAGTTTTTTATGCCTTTATTTTCTTTGATCTTTAAATCAAAATCTTAGAGTAAGATGATCCATCTTATGAGCCATGGTTTGGCATCCTTTGTTAACAAATAGTGAATTGTTGCATGATTAATATAAACAATCACTTTAGAACCAAGCAAATAAGATTTAAAATTATCAAATGCAAAAATAATGGCCAATTGCTCTTTTTGTTGAGTTGGGCATCAGTGAGGGTCCAACTTGCATAATATATATCATGAAGCTTTATATCATTCCTTTGCCCCCAACACAACCCCAATGATGTAGTCACTTGCGTCACACATAAACTCGAATTGCAAGGACCAATTCGGCTGTGACATAATCAATGTGGAGATGAGTTCCTTTTTCAACTTGTGAAAAGCATTTAGACAATCATTGACAAAGATAAAAGGAACATCCTTAGCTAAGAGGTCATAAATGGGGTTTAGAAATCTTAGAGAAATCTTTAATGAAATACTAGTAAAATCTTACGTGGCTTGGGAAACTTCTTATCCCCTTTACAGATGTTGAAGGAGGCAATTTTTCAATGACCTCAATCTTGGCTTGGTCTACTTCAATCCCTTCGGAAGAAATTTTGTGTCTAAGCATGATCCCTCTTTAACCATAAAGTGTCATTTTTCCCAGTTAAGAACTAGGTTGGTTTCTTCACATCTTTCTAGAACCCTGTCAAGATTAGCCAAACAAGCATAAAAGGTATCACCAAAAATAGAAAAATCATCCATAAATATCTCTATTATTTGTTCCACATTTCAAAAAATATGGCTGTCATACATCGTTGGGAAGTGGCCGAGGTGTTATATAAGCCAAAAGGCATAGACCTGTATGTAAAAGTACCATAGGGCATGCAAATGTTATCTTCTCTTGATCCTCTAATGCTATTTGAATTTGATAAAAGCCTGAGTATCCATCTAAAAAGCAATAATACATATGACCTGTAAGTCTTTTCAATATTTAATCAATAAAAGGTAAGGAAAGTGATCATTGCAGGTTGCTACATTTAGTTTCCTGTAAGCAGTGCGCACTCTTCAACTTGTAATGGTCCTAGTATGGATAAGTTCATTGTTATCATTTATAACTATAGTCATCCACCTTTTCTTTGGAACTACTTGAATCAGACTAACCCATAGGCTATCTAAAATGGGGTAGATGATCCTCGCATCTAACAATTTTACAATTTCCTTCCTTACCACCTCCTTCATATTGGGATTAAGTCACCTTTGGTGTTTTATAGTTGGATTGTGATTATCCTCCATTAAGATTTTATGCACACACAGTTTAGGACTAATCTTTTTAATGTCGACTATAGTCCACTATAAGGCTCTAATCCTATTCCTCAACACCTCCAATAGTTTTTCTTCTTATGTTTAGGTAAACTCATCAAAATTAATAACTGGTAGAGTTTCATCACTTCCCAAAAAAACATATCTAAGGTGTAAGGGTAAAGGATTAAGCTTAAGTTTAGGAAGTTTAAGAATAAAAGGTGGTGTAACCTCAAGATACTTTTCATAGTCTAAAGGCTCAACCATAGAAGAAGAATAAATATCATAAGAGTCTAGAGATGGGGTACTTACCCCTATAATGTTATCTTCATTTTCCTTTTATGTGCTTACCATGGCAACTAAGTCGATCTCCTTTTCTTGAAATACCTATTTAGTACAGTTTTTAATGACATCAATCCTTAGGCACTATTTGTAACGACCATATTCATATTTGCTCTGATACCACTAACTGTAACAACCATTTTCATATGATAGAACTCATATGGCTCTGATACTAATAAATGTAACAACCATTGATACCACTGAATGTTAGCATTTTTTTTTCTACCACAATCTGTAATGCTACAATCGGTACCTATCAGAGCACTCAAAATCTGAGATTTGCCCGTCGACCCCGCGATGTCATACACATCGGGATTTGCACGTCTGCCCGCGTATGCTTGAGCCCTCTCTGATACCAAAACTGTAACATCTAAATTCATTTGTCAAACCAATAACTGTGCCATCCATTGTTCTCATTTATAAATTAGCTTTGATACCACAAATTATAACGTCACAATGTGGCTACAGCTGGTACCTAACAAAGCACTCAACAACCGGGATTTGCTCGTCGGCCCCACAATGTCATACACACCGGAATTTACATGTCTGCCCCGTGTGTGCTTCAACCCTCTGATACCACCAACTGTAACTATCATCTTCAGTTGCAAATCATGGCATTTCATGTTCAGAAATGCATAGACATTAAGGTTTATTCATAATATATATATAATCCCATATGTATTTAATGTACACATGTGTTAACTAATGTCAGGACCAGTGACCATAACTAGTTCCTATCAAATGTATGTACATGACACAAGGAGAGAGAGTTGGAATTCAACCGTCGACCTGTGTTCCATGTGTCTTTATGCAAGACTTTATGCACCAAAATGTCCAAACTCTATGTTTCAGTATCTGAAAAATAATTGCGATTTGGTGAGTCGCGACTTAGTGAATAAAAATAATAATCAAATTCTCATGGCATAATCTATAATCAAATATCATCAAGATACATTTCAAGTATAACAATTGGCTATGTAAGTGCAAATGCAATAGCTTTGTTTCTGTTGTGATTATGCAAGGCAAACATTGCTCCCGGGATATTCATGTGATTCATGTAACATATGATTTGAGACCTATTGGTCCATCTTCCTGTAATTTGCAAGTGTTTGACAAGTCAGTCACAATGCCCCTTTTAGTTCCATATGTAAGTGCTTATTCACAAATGATATGCCAAGTAATTGTTAAGAGCATTTAATTCTCACTTGGCCTGTATTCCTATGTAATATGTAACAATTCAATCATATATACATGTAATAGAACATAATCATATTATTTCCATGTAACATGTAACAATTCAATCATATATACATGTAATACAACATAATCATAATCATAAACATGTTGAAACATAGGTTGTCACATCTTTGTTCATTTTAGGCCACCAAAAATGAGATCACATGGTATTATACATTTTTGTCATTCCTGGATGCATGGCATATGGAACATTACGTGTTTCTTCAACATTTGGCACACAAATACTAGAACCCAAGATCAAGGAATCATTTTGAATATCAAAATCACCATGTCTTCCTTGTTTTACCATTTCAATCATCCTATATAACTTTGGATCCTTGCCTTGTGCTTCTTTAATTCGATCATGTAACACTGGTCTCATTTGAAAAGTGGCAATCAATACCCCATTCTTTTGTAGGTTTAGTTCCATATTTATAGCTCATAATTGAACTAAATAAGACAATAGAAATACCTGTAAATAGGCTACATCACTTCTTGATTTTCTGCTCAAAGCATCCGTAACCATATTTGCCTTCCCTGGGTGATACTCAATGGTACAATCATAATCCTTTAGTAGTTCTAACCACTGCCTCTGTCTTGTGTTTAATTCTTTTTGGCTCATCAAATACTTTAAGCTCTTGTGATCTGTAAACATCTGAAAAGTTTATCCATACAAGTAGTGTCTCCATATTTTCAAAGCAAAATGCAACAACAGTAAGTTCTAGGTCATGTACTGCATAAGATAACTCATAAGGTTTTAATTGTCTAGATGCATATGTAATTACCTTACCATGCTGTATTAAAACACATCCCAAACCTTGATGAGAGGCATCACTATATATTACAAATCCTTTATTACCAGTAGGAATGGTTAATACTAGAGCAGATGTCAATCTAGCTTTTAATTCATATATGTCCTAAAAATACCACATATGAAATAAGCCTCACAACCATTTTTAATCATGCGAAAAGCCTTGATAGCAGAAACTAGACAT
>CATIWR010538020.1:0-14951 GCA_949677035.1 Omphalea diandra
TTTTTTTTTTTTCTTCTCTTCTCTTCGTGATAGTTAACCAAAGGAAATATTCATTTCGATCTCTGTGATTGAGCGGTGGTGATTTGCAGCAGCAGCAGCAGCAACAGAAGAAGAAAAGGAAGCAGAGGAAGAAAGAAGCAGACGAAGAAGAAGATCGGGTAGGGCAAATATGTAACTCAAAATCCAAACCGGTTGAAACACCCCTATTTGGGGTGTTTTAATTTGGATAGATTTGTTGGTTTGGGTGGGTTTGGGTTGGTTTGCCAAAACCCCTCAAACCAATCCAAACCACCCCAAACACTTCCAACCAAACACCAAATAATTTTCCAAATCAATCCAAACCCTCCATCCAAACAGGGCCTTACTTTCTGGAGTGACCACTATCTCCTTTGCCTCCTCAATCGAGGGATCAACTAACACAAGTCTTGGTAGTACCAATTGGAAAAAGAGGCCTTGTGAGTTAGATGAGATAAAAGAAATCCTAGTTTAGTCTGACCCACTGAAAGAGGAAAACTAGGAACCAATAAAAGGAAAATGCACCTGCAAAAAACACCAGATATGGGCAAATATAGAATGGTAGACAAATAAAGGGGAAACAGATAAAGGAAAAAAAAAAAAAAAAAACTAGGTTGAAAGAAATACATGAGAAAAAGGGACCAAGAAACCTTAGGGGAAAGCCCTAAAATCATAGAGATGACAGGACGTAAAGAACTCTAAACTCTTGAGGACGACAATTCTCATAGCGGGGAGACTTTCTAATTAACTATCTAACTTTCTAATTTGGAAAATTAAAAAGTAATATTTTTTTATTCTTTTTGTCAGAAAAGATAGACCTATTTCTATTTTCACATAAATTAATAAAATCTAATTCAAATAATTAATTATATTTTTTAATTCACCCTTATATTAACTAGGATTGTTTATATTATTTCAACTATGATTAATTAATTATAGTTCATATTTATTGATAACAAGACATATTAAATAGGGGTACATTAGAAAATATAAATTTAATGATACTTTTAAAAAGAAAAGTAAATAATTTGGGATAGATAAAAAAAAAAAAGAAAATAGGCCTATTATTATAGGGTGAAGGAAGTATATATTACAAGTTCTAATAATTTTTTTCTTTTTTATCAAAAAAATTAAATAATGATATTATTAGTAGAAGTATGTATTACAAGTTCTAATAATTTTTTTCTTTTTTATCAAAAAAAATTAAATAATGATATTATTAGTAGCAACCAACAGTTATAACCCAACAAAAAATTAAATAATGATATTATTAGTAGCAACCAACAGTTACAACCTACAACCAACAAAGCTACGAAAACAGACAAACCAATCTATATACACTAATTTCCTTTTGCTAAAATTATTATTTAACACAATCAATTAATAAATATTAAAATGTTTTTATCAATATGAGATATATTTTAATAAATCAATAAATTTTTCTCTGAAAAAATTCTTTTTTTATATATTTCATTCATAACTTTGAAAGTATAAATACTGTACAAGATCTGAATAAAAAATTAAAAATATATCTTTGAATTAAACTATTTTTTTATGATTTTATTTAGAACTTCCATATTCTGTTAGGATCTTATACACAAAATACATCTGGATACAAAAATGATAATCTAGTAATATTATTAGATTAAAGTTGGAAATTTAGAGAATTTGGATATATATACATCAATTAGATTATTTAAAGAATTTGGATAAAATTATCACTTAATAATTTTAAGTATTTCGATAATTATAATTATCAAATAAATTAATTAAATTCAGTACTTAATTTTTAGTTGATACCAAATAATTATATAATTAAAAATTTTTAGTATTTAAACTATTCAATACTCAAAATTCAAATATCAAATTTTAATATTTAATTTTCAATTTTACTAAATATAACCTAATATTTAAGAATTTTTAGTATTTAAATTATTTAATACTCAAAATTTAATTCTCAAATTTTAATATTTAATTTCCAATTTTACTAAATACAACCTAACATTTATTCAACAATTGGCATCAAGGACGAAGCTAAAGGAGGTCAAGATCACCTTGGCCCGCTCAAAGTAAAAAATTTTTTAATACATAATATGGGTGTATAAAAAATTATCCTTTAAAAAATAATTTATATACTCTTTCAATCTATATATAACATTATTAATTCACTTTAGAAATTATTTTTATTATAATTTTAAATAAAAAAATTATAAATACTTACTTAAATAATATTAATAGTTTAATTTTTACTCTCGCGTTGTCCGTGATTGGCAGTAGGTTAGGTCTACTCATACCACTTATGTCAAGTTTCTTTCTCCAAATCCCCGTCGAAAAACAACAATCAAGTAAAACGTGCCAAATATAGGATTTAAACCTGCCTGAGAATCATCCCTAACCATTTAACATAATAAATTTAACATATTTCTTGTTAAAAAAAACATATTTTATTTTAAAATTCATTTCATTTTATTGATTTATAAATTTTGCGTGGCAGTAGATAAGATTAGTGCATACGTGGGTGGGAGTTGGAGACGCCACAAGTTTGTTGACTCGGCAGTACAACGTGGCCAAAATATTTTGAAATATTTGGTTTTTTTAAATACCAATTTCTTCACACATTTATTTAGAAAAAAAAAAAAAAAGGAAACGCAGCCAACTTACTATATCAGAGTCTAGGTCACAAATAAAACAGGCAGAACGAGACCTATTGCCTCCAGCCCGCCATCTCTACACAGCTCTTCCTCATCCTCCAAGAAGAAAGAAATGGAGAGTGGCAGCGCCGTTCTAAGAGGTCTCCACCAATATTACCTGCTTTGCCCCTCTCGTAACGCTTCATCTCTTCTTCCTTTGCCTCCTTCTTCTCTCCATTTCTTTCATTCTCCTTCCGCTCTCTCTTTCAAGGTAAATTCCCTTTTCCTTCCTTGTCTTGGTTTCCATGCCACACTTCTTTTTTTTTAAAAAAATTATTATTTTAAATTTATTGAATAACTTGCAGCTGCTGCACAAACAGAGTCTTTCTTCTAATGCGCTGCACGCGCTCTCCCCTTTCAGCCGTGACGCTATTGTTTCCGATACTTACAGGTCTGCCTGCGCTCTTTCATTTTCTTGTTTTCCATAGAATTGATCAGATATTGAAATTTCACTGATTATAGTTTTTTTGACCTCTAAGTTGACTAATTTCATGGATTGGCCTCCATTATGTGCGCTTGTTTTCCCTGGCCTTGGCTTTGTAAATTGTGCTGGCATCTATTGAATTTATGGTCTTTGCTGAATTGTGTTGTGATCTTGAAGTAAAGGACGATGAATTATGGTTATCACCTCATTTGGTTTAAGCAGGGGAGGAAAACTTTAGGCCACTACAATACTTTCTCGCTTTATAACTTATATTGCTTATAGTTTTTAACTGTTCTATTGGTTTTACCCCTTATACTTGATTTTGTTTTTCTTCTTTCAAGGTGATGTCGCTTCCACAGCATATAGACCGGAGGGAATCTTATTATTAATTATTTATGCTTACAACTTGATCTAAATGGGAAACAGATCTTATTTTAATATAAGTTATACATCATTGAGTTTCTGACATCAATATATGTAGAAGATTTATCATATATCAACTCTTTTTCTTTTTAACAATTAGCATAAATGTAGTCAGTGGAAATATTTCTGGAAAAAAATGCGCAGCCTACCATTTCTTAAATATAAATGGAAAGACAGAAAAAACAATTTTTATTCAACATAGTTTATGTGTTAATGTTGTGACTGCAGTCACAACTTTTTGATCGATCTTTGATATGGTGACATGTACTTGCTGAATGCAGCAGTGAAACAACTGAATTAGCAGACATAGACTGGGGCAACCTTGGCTTTGCATACGTTCCAACTGATTATATGTATATCATGAAATGCGCTAGAGGTGGAAGCTTTTCAAAAGGTGAATTACAACGATTTGGGAATATCGAGTTGAGTCCATCAGCAGGAGTCTTAAATTATGGTCAGGTAGACCATTTTTATCAGTTTACATCACAGCAATCGACTTTGATTGGATAATGCCTTGATTATTGAGTTTTGACTATAAAATAACTCAACTAGATTAACATCTATGTAGTTCTGTTTTTAAGTGTTTATATATTTAGTTTATTTTTCATTTAGTAAATTTTTATTTTTTCCCTAGTATTTCTTGTGAATTTTAATCCACCCTTTACAAAAGGCCTAATGACCAAACGAACACATACCTTAGCAAATTTGCAATTGTATCCAACGTCCTAACATAGGTGATTTTACCTTCATACATTAGCTACAATTGTACCAATTGGTCAAAATTAAATAAAATCAATTAACCTTTTTATCAGTGTGTTTTTTGCCGGATATGGTGAGTATGGAGGTTGTGGAGGAGATTTGGGGTTTAATTTGGGAAAATATTATTAAAAAGAATATTCTTTTGCTTTAATTTGAACTAGTGGATAAAATTGCTATAACTCTCTCAATTTAATATAATGGTCTAGTTGAGAAGGTTGGGGTACAATTACAATTTGCAATTAGGGTTGTTTTATTTAGATGTTAGGCCTCTAAAAATGTCTCTGGTTCTAGATAGACCTGTTCGCGTCTGTGATAGTTGTTACTGTGGATCCATTTTCACAATGTGGATTGATTGAATTTAATTTAAACCGAGCTCTTTCATGTCTTTGTGTTCAAACTTGCAGTTTGATCTTCATTCTGTCAACTTCTGTTTTAGATTCTGGATCTACATGACCTCTTTTTATGATATTTCTTCTGGAGAAACTTGACCTGCCTCATTTTTATTGTAGTTATCTACTTCATTCACCTTATATTGCATGAGATTTGACACAGTACTTGACAGTCGATATTCGTACAAGAATTTTATCCATTATGTTGTATATCAGTTAATGTCTTGTGTTTCCATCTCTTTGCTATTCTAGATAAAGAGAGAGGTGGAAAGGGCATTGACCTGGTTAATGCTCTGTTACGTGTGGGAAACACTATTAAGACAGGGAGGGATGCTGGTCCAGTGACATGTCACCTCTTTAACCCTATACCAGTGGGATTTATTATCTTTCATGATTAAGAAGTTCAATCTCTGAAATTGAGTATTGATCCATAAACTGAAAGAACATATGGGGAAAAGGAATTGTAGAGGAGTTACCTCGCTTTCCTTTTATTGGACATCAGCATCTTGCCAACCTTTGTTTTAAAGATTGGATAATTGAAACATTTTTATTTCATTGAGTATAGTTGCATGTTTTATTTATGTGTACAGGTTATGAAACCGTTTTTCCTTCACTCTTCTGTTGCTAGGGATTATTCGAAGGCTTGAAAGCATACAGGAAAGATGATGGTAGTATTCTCCTGTTTCGTCCTGAAGAAAATGCACTGCGGATGATAATTGGTGCAGAAAGGATGTGTATGCCATCACCGACAGTTGAACAGTTTGTGGATGCTGTAAAGCAAACTGTTTTAGCAAACAAACGTTGGGTAAACCATAGCTGTACACACCATTAATATTTGTCCTTATTGACGGTATAAGCTATATAATTAAATTGCTGATGTCTCATTTCAGGTCCCACCTCCAGGTAAAGGTTCCTTGTATATCAGGCCATTGCTGATGGGAAGTGGAGCTGTCCTTGGTCTTGCACCTGCTCCTGAGTACACCTTTATAATTTATGTTTCACCAGTAGGAAACTATTTTAAGGTAAATTGCTTCTTGCATAGTGTGCTTGAGCATAGGCTGCAACTTTCAATTGTGGTTCTGTTACTCAATTTCTGTATTGGTTTTGAGTTATTGTTGCGTTATCCTCTTGCCAGTTTCAACACACATACACACATGCATACACATGCATTATATGATTGCATGTTTATATGTATAGATTAAGCTTTTTGTTTCACGTTCCTTTTGAAACATCTTGTTAAAGCTTCATTGCATTGCCACTTCTGAATAATATTGGTGTCTAATTTTGTTCAATAGAAGATATATGCTTTAGAAATTAACATTAGTTTAATTTAAAGTTGGTATTTTGAAACTTAATTGATTTGCCTCATATAATGAATTTTACAAATTAAATGATCCTTTGTCCAGCTTTTTTGCATATGAATTTGAACTTTTTTTGTGAACTGAAATTTGTACTTGCTGAGATGGACACATTTTGACTATATCTCGTACTCTGATTGAAGCAGACTTTATTTGGACTACATGTACTGGGATTGAAGAATAAACTGATTTGTTTAGTCAAACTTTTCTGTTCTGTATTATCTGTTGGTTTTCTAATGTTTTTAAGCCAGAGTGTAAATTGGTAGGGGCTTGGTGATAATTAGAGAAAAGTTTATTAACATCAGATCCATGCAACTATCAATGAAATGAACCATCCATTGAAGATGACATCTGTTTCTGATGGTGATTGGATTATTCTTGTTTGTTATGGAGCCTTATAAGATAGCATTTCTTCTGATTTTTCCCAATTTTTGTCCATCTGCAAATGCACATAGATTGCACTTAGTGTGAACATGTCAAATGATGATATCTTTGTCTATGAAGCACTAACATACTTCTAAGGAGTGGTGCAATTTCAAATGCATACAGTTGCCAGCATGCCTGTAATACTTCTCAAACACACCAAATTGTGTTCCACAAAAGAGGAAAAAAAAAAAATGAAGGAGAAGGAAACCTTTATTTCATGTTGGACATGGATTGGACACTTTATTATGGGGTTTTATTGTCTAAATACTTTCTCTGTGCATATCATTGAAGTGGGGAGAATATTTCGCTAAATTATAACAATAAAAAGGTAAGGTTAAACAATAGGAACAGGGGAGAGAGAGGAGGAAGGAAAGACTTAAACTGTAGGAGAAAAAAGTTCCTTGGAGCATGGAAAGTCAGGCTATCAGAAAGATCTGGCATTGCATGGATTCTTTTTCTTTGATATGTTTATTTCATACATATATTTTCCCTTTTTCTTTTTCTGATAAGATGCTGAACTTTTCTTGTGTGATCATCCATATGCCTTTAATATTGCTAAGAACAGTGGTAGCGTTAACAAATTAAAATATTTTGGACACACAAGACCAGATATGTGTATTAACATACTCCCAGCAACATTTTGATTGCTTCTTATCACGTGATTAGTATGACTGTTTTTCATGTCACATTCCCTCTTCAATGGTTATTCAATGTAGCCTCTTTTTACATATCTGATGCCAGGAAGGTGTGGCATCAATTAACCTGATTGTTGAGCATGAGCTGCATCGAGCAACTCCTGGTGGTACTGGAGGTGTTAAGACTATAGGCAATTATGCTGCGGTACGTTAGCCCTGTTCTTTCTGCATGCATCTGTCTGTCTGTTTTTTTCTAAGACCTTTGTGTAATGTCTACTTATTTCTCATAAATGAAATTTCATATAGTTTCAAGCTTTTCAATAATGAAAAGTATGGTGCAATTGCTAATGCATCAAAAACTATAAGTTCAAATTCATTAGTACATCACTCTCACAATGTTTTAGCTAAAGTTACTTGAAAAGCTATTGCAATTGTACTATCTAACATCTCTCTTTTTTTTTTTTTATTCTGTTGGATTGTTATTTGTAGGTTCTTAAGGCACAATCTGCTGCAAAAGCGAAAGGATATTCTGATGTACTATATCTTGATTGTGTTCATAAAAAATATCTGGAAGAGGTTTCTTCATGCAATATTTTTGTTGTGAAGGTTTGTGAATAAGGATTTTAGCTCTTTTGAAGGACCATTCTTTTCTGTTTGCGGGGGTGTCCCATTGTTGATTTATGGGGGAAAGTAGAATATGTAAACATTGATGCCTAATTCTTTATGTGCAACCTTGTTTGTCAGTATGATAACTTTTTATTGAAGAAGCATGCTCTATCTTTCCTTTTAAAGTCACATCAAACTATAATGATTGCTGTGTTCCATCTGTAGTAGCTTGGCTGGACCAAGAATTTTAATTTTAATAGTCATTGCAAGACAACCATTGGTGACACCCCTTTTTGTAATCCTTTCAGTAAGAGCACTTGTTGCCATTTCTGCTTACTATGGCCTATTTTATGCAAGCTACTGGCACCTATCAGCTGCCAGGACTGCAGATGTTACCATTATGTTGCTAAGCAGCGAGACACCTACCCTTTGGGTACATTCTATTAGAGCATTGTTTTGATGTCCCATTGAAATTTTCTACACTATTAATAAAAATCCCAGCTTCATTACATTACTGATTTTTGTCATCTTTCAAATAGTGGACATCAGACTATTCATACTGCTCCAATTGTTTGAATCTGAAATCCTGGTACAGTGGCAATTCTGAAGCTAGTTTCTGTTCAACACATTTTATTTCAATGATCTTAGGGCAAATTTATTCATTGATGCTATTGTTGAATATTAAAAGATTCCTTCTTTTATAAGTGGAATATTCCTTTTGTGCAGGGCTTTATTTATATAATTATGATAACTGTACACGTGCTTAAAAAGATTTTTTTCCGTTTTGAGAGTATTAACTGGTAATGAAATTGCTAATAAAACAAGGCACTAGGTATTGGCCCTGCCCAAGGAAGCTTGGCTTCTCTGATGAAACTTCACTGATGATTAGCCTGTTATTAGTCAGTTTTTTTAAAATGCTTTTTAACTTTTTAATTATTCTGTTTCCATGATCTTATTATGAACTACACCTGTCTTGGTGAAATTGTGGAATATTTTTTTTAAGCATATTTTCCTCAAGATGCTTAGAGCTAATAGATTTAAATTTACTATGCTTTTAGGATAACATCATCTCCACTCCTGCAATAAAAGGAACAATTCTACCTGGCATTACAAGGAAGAGTATAATTGATGTTGCTCGAAGTGAAGGATTCCAGGTACCATTTTTTGCCAGAAACAGCAGTTTGAAATATGTGATATGCTGGAGAATTGATATCCTGATTATTTGTCTGATAGTTACTACTATATTAGAGTAATGCTAGGCATATTGCACTAACATGATATGATAAGAGATGGAGATACGGTAATCTAGGTCTATTAGCTTTTTCTCAAAAGCACGACACTGACGTATTTTAGTTGATTCTAGAGTCAGTTTTGTGGTTTAACACTTTATTCTCTTCCCTTACATAAACTTTGACCACAAGCTTACTTGCTCTAATCTCAGAGTTTTAAGCATAGGATATTAACAGAATTGCTCAAACATTCCTTTAGAGTTTTTCATTGTTAATGATTCGAGATTGGTTGCCCTGGGATTTGCAGACTTGCAAATCTAGATTTTCAAACAGAATCTTGATTAAGTTGTAAATGGTCTAATCTAGACTCTATCCACACTGCAACTTATGCATGTAGCTTGTCAGATGGAGGCTTACAAACACAAAACATAACTACTACTTAGTCATGCTAATACATGATCTCAACATTTCTGCTTCATATATCATGATGGGGCTTTGAATTCTATTTTATTTCACTTGTGATCTTCTTCTTGTTCCATTTTTTGGGGAGAGAACAAGAGAAAGGGAGGGGGGGAGGGAGGGGGGGGAGAGAAGAGAACTTGAAACTCTCATATTTACCTGGAAAGGATGATTGTGCAAATGATTTTCTGCTCTGTTTCTTGCATGATTGTGGAACGATTTTGGCCTACCAGAAAGGACTTGGTAGCATTAGTCCTCTTCTGTAAAGACATTAAGTTCCTTCTGTAGCTGAACATGAGTGTATATATAACTGCACTCACCAATTGCTTGTATGGTAAAATGCAGGTTGAAGAACGACTCGTGGCAGTGGATGAATTGCTTGATGCTGATGAAGTATTTTGTACTGGGACAGCTGTGGTTGTGTCACCTGTGGGCAGCATTACTTACATGGGTAAAAGGTAAGAGTTCATCCTTGCCAGCAAATCTCTTGAAATTACATTTTGCCATCAAACACTGCTAGAAGGAGCTGAAAAGAAAAGAAAAATCCAATCTTATGGGGGTAAACCTTTTTCCATTTGTGTTCAGTTGTGGAGACTTGGAAAACAGAGGCGTTATGTTACCTTTATTTTTCCCCCTTGAAGCCAACTGAATTTGTTTCCAAATTTTTTAAGAATGATCATTTGTGGAACTGATTAACCAACTCACTGTACATTGCGAGTGAAATGCAATTTTGTTTATGTTAATGAGTATAACCTGCTACTAGTTACATGGCTCTTGAATGTAAGCATTTTACTGATATTTGACTGCATGTTTAATCAATGTAAGCATGTCAAGCCAGCGTAGAAAAGTGTCTTGAGTTGGGCTCTTCAGTTGTCACAGTGCTAATACGGTGGTAGTGAAGTTGACATTTTTCTTTTGGGCAGGGTGTCTTATGGAGGAGGCGGCTTTGGTGCTGTCTCGCAACAGCTATTTACAGTACTGACTAGACTGCAGATGGGCCTTACAGAGGACAAGAAGAACTGGACCGTGGAGCTGAATTAGACAAATCATGAAGTAGTCAATTCTAGCTGCATTTTGATTTTGTAGAGATTGCAGTCTCTCTACATTGTGCTAGTTGAAATCTGTTCCATTGAACTGCTCGCTTTTTCAGATCAGTGTAGATAGTATTTTCGAACTTGTATTTCAGAACTAAATCTTCAATGGCTATGCTGAAAAAAAAAAAAAAAAATTTACCCTTCTGTCGTAGGGGGAGGTGAAGGGATTGTCCTAATTAAGAATGAGGGCAGTGATGGGATCATTTGGTTAACATAACGTGCCCTTTGAATTTCACGACGCAAATATTCTAATAGGTTGTGAATTACCGATTTTCTGCCCTGCCATTTTCACTCCATGAAAACAAAGATGGACATTTGAAGTACAAATGAGGGTAGGATGGTATGTATTGTTCCTCCATTTATTAAAAAAATTCTTTGGAATCAATGATGTTTTAATGGAATAATTTTCGTACTCAATTTTTAGTTTACCCAAATGTGAATGTATGTATTATGTCCTTAGCAAAAAGTCTGAAAGGGGTTATTTAAAAGAAGTGAAAATTTTGATTGGTATTTAGCGTTGAAATTTCCGATGCCTTATATAGGCCTGATTTGAGTACATCTGATCAAGATGCTACCAAATTTCACCTGGTCGTTGACGTGTGGGATGAAAATGAAGTCCATTGCCATATTCAAGCTCTTTTTACAGGTCTTATATTATATATCTGGATCTTTGTCTTTTCTTTGTTTCTTTTGACCTTTTTAGGCCTGCTCTTTCTTTTTTTTCTTTCTTTCTTCTTCCTATTAGATTTATATTTGTTAGTAGAAAGGAAAAGGCCTGAAAACGCGTTGGTGACTTGCTTGTTATTTGGAGGGATCTGATCTGTGGCACAACAACAGATTTTTACTTGCATTCTTCTTCAAAATGGATTTCTTTTGTAGCGGTCAATTACGGGAATGCTTATTTGCTTTGGTCACCTTAGCTTTTAGCTCACTTAAAAGTTGGTTGCCGACAACCTTGGTGACATTTTTCTCATTCCGAAGTTTATGCACAAAGTTTTTGCTTTCTCCCCTTTCTAAAATTCAAAATCAAAAAGTTCAAAATTGAAGATATCAAATGCGTCGATTGCCCAGAATATCTTGTATATTTTTGTCATTCAATTAATAGTCTAATAATCGAGTATGTACCTTGCTTACATAGGGGCCACTCGAAAAAAAGTCTTAACTAATTGTAGCCAAAAGAATAATTCAAACCACACTTATGAATATTATTTGTACTAATGCAGCCATGGCCATGAATATTTACATGATATTTATTATTAGACATCTAAGAGATGATGACAGTTAGAAGCTTTCTAAACATATATTACCTTGTCAGTTGCGGGACGAGATATAAATCCTGGAGTCTTCGGTCCGTCGGACTGAGAAAATTTCTTAACTTGTCCATATCAGTTGCTATTTAAAGGCACATGATCTTTCTAGAACTTCACAATTTGTCAAAAGCATTCATCGATTTCTATATCCCTATGACCGAATAAGTCTCGCCTCTAATATTTCTTTAACACAATTTTCCCCCATCTATTAGTAATAATTTCTTTGTATCATTGAATGTTCATCTCCAATTACAGAAGAAGTCTATGCAAGGTAAGAAAAATACTTAGCTATTTTTAATGTATTAAATTAAATTGTTGAATAAGGAACATATATAATATGATTATAATATTTCTTTAACACAATTTTTCCCCCATCTATAAGTAATAATTTCTTTGTATCATTGCATGTTCATCTCCAAGTACAGAAAAAGTCTATTCAAGGTAAGAAAAATACTTAGCTATTTTTAATTTATTAAATTAAATTGTTGAATAAGTAACATATACAATATGATTAAGTCTCCGTTGTTTCTGAGAAAATATTTTTAAAAAAAAATTTCCACATTTTCCTCTATTTGATGAATTCAAAAAAAAATTAGTCAACAAAAAATATTTTTCTGATAAAAAAGAAAACTACATCATTTTTTGAGAAAATAACTTTTTATTTTCAAAACAGAAAGTCAATTTTTGAATTTTGACATACTCATTCAAATGAAAAATAAAATCATATAAATGCATGTATTTCTTATCATTGGTCATCATTGATTATCAATATCCGTCATCGATCGTCATTGGCTAATGGTGGTTGCGAGCGATAAATAAAATCTATAAAAAAAATTCATTTTTAATATATTTTTATTATATTAAATAATAAATAGTATAAATATAAAATATTTATTATCTAAATTTTATCATAATTTTATAAATTAAAAGACAATTAATATTTTTTGTAATGTATTTCAAATACCAAAAAATATATTATTCAGAAAATATTTTTATAAAAAAATATTTTTTTCAGATAAATTATATTTTACAAAACAAACTGAGTCTATAAAAATGTATCGTCTTTCCATTAATTAAATATAAAACACTCATTAAATGATTTAGAAGTTTGGCAAAAAGTTTATAAAATTCTTCAGAAGGTTTAAATATTTAGTGGCAGTGAAGCTCTTGTAATAAATATCTAAATAGCCACTGAAAATGATATTTCATGCGAAATTTATGCGACATACAAATTTATAGGATTTCTTAAATTAGTGGGTTCTCTAAAAAAGTAGTGAATTCCACCAATAAGACTTGTTAATCCAGCGACTTCTGATTAATTGTTCACGTTAATCATAGTGAAATACAGTAGTCATGATCAATTGGCGGGTGGACCTTCCCAATTGCAAGTGGAGCTGATGGAAACTGATCCATCAATGTACCTTCATAGGAAGAATCATCATCTAAAGGGTCCAAAGAATCATCATCAACAGAATCTTATCCAGGGGAGGAATCACTGACAAAAACTGCAGGATGGTCTAACCTCGATATTCTGAGCCTTCTTTTGTTAGGAAAAATTAACCTGGAGATTTCGCAAGACAATTAGGCCATATTAACGCAAGGGAACTTGAACGCCAAGAAAGAATCTTCCTATATAATATAAGGAAATCAGGTTCTATCTTCTGCGCATTATCTCCCGCTTTTTTCTATTTTCTTCCCCTAGATATTAACTTGATTTTCAAAGTGCTTTCGCTGACGACTATCTTGAATTGAAGCGATAATTTTTTACTCGATTTAAAATTAAAGAAATTTAAAATAATTCAATACAAAATTAATTTATAGGCAAATTCAATTGATTTGATAAAACTATTAAAAAAAATTAAATGTTATTTAAAATTTAAAAATAATATTTTTTTATTTGTAAATATTAAAATTATAAGTAATTCAATTTAATTTAAAATCTATAGTTCAAATTCCTTTTTGTATTTTAACCTAATAGCTCAACTTTTATCTGTAATCCGAAGTAATTTATTTCGAACTCATTTGGAAAATTCAAACTTAATATGATCCAAACACATCCAACCAACTTGTTTATCAACTTCTAATTTTTGAGATCTTTTCTAAACTTTCTTTGTGACAGGATCCTGAATCTAGAGGAGCCGAGGAGGATCACTTTGTCACCATGACCCATGTTTTTGTTATACAGAGTCTATATTTTATTTTTGCAAAGACTAATGAATATTCTACTTCAATAATAATTATTTGTAACGTGAAAAAAGTAAATCAGAACGCAATGGCTAAGTAAATGTGAGTGCAATTTCATAATTCGTAATTAATGTTTTATAAATATAATTTTTTTAGCTTTAATTATTCATGATCAACAAATAATTAACTGCCTTTTGCTTGTTCTAGCAGCAAGGCCAATTTCCTTTGTGATTTAATTTTCAAGGATAGAAATATAGAAGTAGGTTTTCATGTCTAATACTCCCCGTCCTAATATTATAGGCCAATTTATTTATTTTTTTTACATAAAAATTTAAAAAATTAGGTTTTGTTAGTTAATCATTACTCTTTTTACTAAAATATTTTTTTCATATTATTTATTGTAATGCACTAAATTTTATAAAATTTAATAAAAAAAATACTTTTATTTATTTAAAGTTTGCAGAATATAAGGTGGCATTTTAGTAAAAAAAATACTTTTATTTATTTAAAATTTGCATAATATAAGGTGACTTTTCATTCTTGGTAAAATCTTATTAATTATAAAATATTGAAACGACAAAGAAAGAAGTATAGAAAATTACACTTTGAAATTTTAAGAAATAAAACTTTGAAATTTAAATTTATAATTTATAAATTTCACAATCTCTGATTTTAAAAAAATTTTCTTTCATTCTCTCATTAAAAATTAGTTTATATATTTTAAATAATAGATTATTCAAATCATTTAAAAAAAAATTTTAAGAAATATTTAAAAATCAATTATGTGATATGAATTTGAACATTTTTACAAAATTTATCCTTAAAATAAAAATTAAGGATTTATTAATTTATTATTTAAATATATAAAAATAAAATTTATAATTGTAAGCATGAAACTAGTATAAAGTTATTTATTTTTTAACTAAAATAAAAATAAAAATTTGATTTTT
>CATIWR010538051.1:0-10261 GCA_949677035.1 Omphalea diandra
ATTTTGGGATGATCAAACTGAAGAAATTAAGGTTCTATTTATAACAAAAAAATCCTTCATTCTCTTTGTTATTTCTCCAATGTGGGATATTAAAGTGAGCCAATATATTCAACAAATCTCCACTTTGACGAATTTCAACATCTTTAATCTCTCCTCAAACAGTTTTTGATAGTGTCTCCAAATTCAACATAGTGACCAGATAATCTTATCGTCTTCTTATAAGTCACCATATCAGCAAAGCGACTAAACATTTTATGCACCCTCTCTAACCTTCTAGATGTACTTGGTTCAAGTTGCTGAGGAAGTCCTTGAACTCCTTCTTCTTAAGAATTTCCTTCTACCATAGGATGAGTCTCAACACCTTCTTTATCTGTTGGGATTACTATTCTCTCAAACTCCACATGCTTGGGAGTATCATCTAACTGCTCAATATCCACCTTTTTGAACATGGTAGATTCATCAAAGGTGACATCCTTGCTAAAAACTATTTTATTTGTCTCTAGACACCATCGACAATAGCCTTTTATGCCATAAGTGATCCCCATGAACAATGTTTTTTTTACTTTTGGATCCAACTTTGACTCCTTAACATAGTAGTATGCAGTGGAACCAAATACATGTAAGGAATCATAATCTATAACAGGTTTTCCAAACTATTTCTCTAATGGTGTCTTTCCATCAATAGCAGTAGATGGTAGGCAATTGATGAGGTGACACGTATATGTTATAGCCTCAGCCCAAAATTCTTTATCTAACCCAACATTGGATAACATACATCGAACCGTCTCCAATAATGTTCGATTCATGCGTTCTGCCACACCATTTTGTTGTGGTGTAGATCTGACAATGAAGTGTCTGACAATGTCTTCATTTTTCACAAATTTTCTCAAATGGATCGCTTTTATATTCTCTACTATTGTTTGTTCGAAGACGTTTGATCCTTTTACCTGTCTGAGTTTCCACCATCTTTTTCCATGTAAGGAAAACTCCTAACACTTCATCATTTGTCTTCATTGTGTACACTCATACTCTTCGAGAAAAATCACCAACAAAGGTCACATAATAGTGTTTCTCTCCCAAAGAATTAGTTTTAGAGGGACCCCAAACATCAGAGTGAACATAATCCAAGATACCTTTAATATTATGGATTGTTATCCCAAATTTGACCATTGTCTGCTTCTCTTTGATGCAATACTCACAAAAGTCAAATTTGCAAGTTTACACTCCTTCCAATAATCCTTGCTTAGCAAGCAAATTCAAGAATTTTTCTCCAGCATGCCCCACGCACATATGCTCAAACAAATTCAAGGATTTTTTTCCAGCATGCCCCAAGCGTATATATCATAGTTTGGTTGCTTTTGACTCTCGATCATCTATAAAAGTTGTTACTGTTGCTGTCCTTATAACTTTACTACCCAGATAGTGGTATAGATTGTTGTTCTTTCGAATTCCTTTTAATATCACACGTGCACCAGAGATAATCTTCATCACTCCATTTTTCACTTTCACCTCCAACCCTTTTGAGTCTAGGATCCCGACAGAGATGAGATTTTTGTCTGATCCTGGCACATAACGAACATTTGTTAAGGTAATGATTAATTCATCCGCATTTCTCAAGCGAATCGAGCCAATCCCATATGTTGTCAAAGGGATGTTGTTTGCTGTGTAGATAACTCCACCATTTTTAAGTTCTTTAAAATCAAAGAATCATTCCTTGTTGGGACACATATGATAGCTACATATTGAATCTAGTAGTCATACATCATAAGAGTCATTTGATGATATAACAAGTGAGTAATTTGACAATGCATCATCAATCTCAGCAACACTTGATTCTGCTACAGTTTTTCCTTTATTGGGATTGCCTTATTTCTCAGTTTTGGACAATCCTTCTTCTAGTGCCCCTTTTTTCGACAAAAGGCACACTCATTTTTGCTCAACTTGGGCCTTGACTTAGGTCTCCCCTTCTTTCTCATACTTTAACGCTGAAAACGACCTCTGATTACCAAAGCTTCTGCATCTCCACTGGAACTGACCGTCATGTCCTTTTTCCTTAGTTCATAATTGTATAAGGTAACACATACGTCTTTAAGAGATACCACAGCCTTCCTGTGAAGCAGAGTAGTTTCAAAAAACTCAAACTCCTTGGGAAGTGATCCCAACAATATCAGAGCTAGATCCTCATCTTTAAATGTCTCATCTACATTCACCAGATTAGTAATCAACTGATTAAAACTGGTAACGTGATCATTCATTGTGGTACCCAGTACATAAGTGAAGCGAAACAACCTCTTCTTCATGTGAAGCTTATTTTGGCTGCTTTTCTTCAGAAAATTTTCTTATAATGTCTTCCATAAATTACTTGCAGAAGTTTCTTTTGAGAATGCATATCTCTGCTCTCTAGAAATGCATGATCGAATTGTATCACATGTCAATTGATTGATTGTCTTCTAATTTTTCTCCTTAATATCATCTGGTTTCTCATCTTCCATGACAATATCTAGACTTTGCTGAAAAAGAGTATCTAGAACTTTACTTTGCCACATATCAAAATGACATGTGCCATCAAAGATTTCCACAGTCAATTTTAAATTTGCCACACAGTTCTTGCTTGGAATAGTTGTGATGAAACTGTTGGCATGGTAGGTGTAGATATTTTTAAAGATCTTTCCATTTCGATTACAAAATTCTCCAATAGCCTTCAAAGTGAAATACAAATAGCCCAAGGAAATCTTTTATGGTGTGAAAGATCAAATTAAACTGCAACCATAGAGCATACTAAGAGTAACCCTTGGCTCTGATACCAATATTTGTGAAATAACGGTAATATTTCACCCACCAAACTTACCTAATCAATTTATAAGTGAATAAAGAGTGAAAGATTGTACTGAAAATCCATACTATAGGTTGATTCCCAAGAAAGATTAGAGGGTTACAAGCGATTCCACTTAAAACCCAATATTCTTAGACAAAATCGTCCTAATAGTAATTTAACAGCACAATATATCACTACAACTATACCCTACAAAATAGCTATTGAAAAATAAAGACAAAAATAAGAACACCAGAATCTAATGAGATTCGACCAATTATGCCTACGTCCTCAGATACTATCAAAATTATATTTCACTAAGAAAAAAAAATACAAAGTAAAATATTACAGAAGAGGGAAAAATATTGAAAATTACCCAAGAGATGAGTAGAAAATTTTGAGATGATCAAACTGAAGGAATTAAAGTTCTATTTATAACAAAAAATCATTTGTTTCCTTTGTTATTTCTTCGATGTGTGATGTCGAAGTGAGCCAATATAGTCAACATCAACGATTATCTTTAATAAGTGGGAATATAACTTATCAATTAACACAATATATTTGTTTAAACTTTACTCAATTGCTCCACACATATATTAATTATTTATAGCTAATAAAAAAAATACATGATTTATATGTTGGTTCAATAATCACTAAAAATTGCTATCGCATATATAATATATAAATAAATCATTAACACTTCATTTACAACTGTTATATCTTCATTGGAAAAAAAAATTGAATAATAGTACTTCCAATGACCATTAAAAATTTTAACAATGAATGGCGTTCAAAATGAACAAATCCTTAAATATGAACTACATTATAAAATTTTATCAATTTTATTTATAAATGTGAATAAATTTATAAAATAAGTACACTTAAATAAAAGAAGATAAATAAACTTTCAAATATGAACAAAACTATAAATTAATCATAATTTTTATCCTATTAAAAAAATAAATATAAAATTAATTTACAGGATCAATAAAATAAAAAAATAAAAATAAAATGTAAATTGTAAAACAACTCTATTTTATATTATGGCTTTCATACCCCTGAATGGAGGAAAGTAAATAAAGTATTAAATTTGAAACAATAATGAAATTGTCTTCAATTTCACTCTCATATTTGATTAAAATTACAAAAATTAATTTATGGGCTGCACAAAAGAAAAAAAACTAAAAAATAATTGTAAATTACGGAATAAAACTATTTTGAACTATAATTTCAGTATTTTTAATAGATTAAGATAAATAAATCCTTAAATTTAAATAAAACTATATCTAGAATTGACCCTCAAATATGAAAAAATAATTATAAAATTAACTATAATGAAGCATTCTCATACTTCTACTTTTTAGTTCGAAAATTTCATATATAAATAAAAAATTAACTAATAGTCTGAATCTTAAAGATTTTTATAAATATTTAAAGATAAAATATGTATAAATTATAATCTAAAATATATGTATAAATTATAATCTAAAATGAATGTAAAATAAATTTTGTTATGTGATTGTATGTTTAATATAAAATTTTTCAAAATTATCATTATTATATATCTTCTTCTTGTATTTATTAAAATATACTTTTTTTTTTTATATTTCTAATACAGTTTACAGTAAGAATTCAATAATTTGTATATCTATATAATAAGAGCTTAATTATAAAGCATTTCAATGCCCTATTAAAAAATATATAATTATTTATATTAATATATCATTATAATTTTATTTTTAGTATTCATTAAAATATTATTTTTTATACTTATGATGCATTTTTCATTAAGAATATGAATACTTTGTATAATTAAATAAGAGGAGCTTCATAAAATATTTTCATAATTAAATAAAGAATTCTAAATAATTATTATTTTTAAATTCTGTGCTTGTATCCATTCTTATGAAATTAAGATCAACATAAGCAATAAATTCTAAATTTATAGTCAAGAATTCAAAAGGAGATGGGAAAAGGCAACCGATTAATGACAAATAAAATGTCCAAATAACCATCACCTCTCTCAATACAGTGCAGTATCAGTAGAATAAATAAAGGGTAAAGTAGGTAATTTAGTTTGAAAATGAGAAGCTGCATTTAATTGGCATGTAAAAAGACCAAATAATCAGCTCTTTCCACAATTCTACACCGTCTAAATGAAGGGAAACGGGAAAGCTGAAGGGCAGCCACTGACAATTTGCAGGAGAAGTCCGTTCCAGCACGGATGCCCTCCCATGCGACGTCGTTTCCTGAAGAGCTTGAGGAGGGCCGGAGGAGACAGAAGACATTTGGCCCTAGCGGAAGGACATTGCAACCCCTGCTTTTGGTTACCAAAAGACTAAATTACCCCCAAATCTTTTAAAACCACCAAATCACTCTGGAAAAATTGAAAACCACCGACTTACTAGCTTTAGTATCTGTACAAAAACTACAACAAATTACATGAATGCCACCACAATCGACTTATAAATGACTGCACCTGATATTCAAAGGAATTGCAAAATTGCCACAATTCGATTGAACAGTGGCACAGGACTACTTTTATTCTATTTATATAAGAATCAGAATGGTTTAATTTTTTATTTGTTATTTTCTTTTGCGGGTCTCATTTTCTTTGGCTGGTGTGCTGACTTCCATTGCCAGTTGCCGTGTGAGGACTCCCTGCAAGTCGTACAGCACTAGTCCTTCTAGCTTCTTGAGCTCTTTTTGGGGCTTATGGACCAAATGGGTATGTAGAAATTCATCTAAAATTATTAATTTTGGTAAGTTTGGGCAAAGTTGCTGCAAATTTAACTTCTTGAAGTTGTGGGCTTTTTGGTACGTTCAAGAATTCAGTTCCTGCAAATCTGACAAGCAATATTGAAGGTGAGTTTTTCCCATCTTGACCACAAGTTTTGCGTTATTTTGACTGCTGTTCGATTCCTGGTATTATCATAAATTTTGATTTCTTGGTTTCATTTAATCTGAATTTGGATATGGAAAGGAAGCATCTGGAAATTGGGGTTCTATGGAAAATAGACATTTTTAAAGAATTTTAAAAAAAATTGATGGTATTGAGCTAGTAATTGTTATGCTTTCTTTGAGTCTTGTTTTCCTCCATAGGTTATTATTTCCAGGCCCATGGATTTCTAACAATCATTAGTATTGTGGGTAAGTTGCATAAATTGGGAAACTTAATCATATCAGCTAACATCTGAATGTAAGGGTAGTCTGGGTAGAATGAGCCTGTTAAGAATTGTTCTATTTGGAAGTCCTTGCTTATTCTCTTAAATGTTTTCCTGAATGTAACACTGGTAGATTTTTTTTAAACAATACATTAAATTTAAAAAAAAAAAAACAGAAAAGCCATTGAGTTCCTATTATTGGAAACAACAGAGCCCTACTATTGGTTTCTTAGACTAACAAAATAGTCCTCTACTTGAATGAACTTCATAATTTATGTGATGTCTATTAGTATTATGTTTGATGTCTATTAGTATTATGTTTTACTTGAATCTCATGTGATCTTTTCTGAGACAAATTGCTAATACATATTCTTGAGTTGCTAAACTTTCAGAGTGCATCATTGAGGTTCTCTTTGTCTCTGGATCTAAGGGAAATTGGTGAATGTGAATTTGCTGGGGGGATGGGGGCTATGAAGTGTTTCTCATTCTACAGTGGAGACAAGAAGGATGAATCAAAGGCTACAAAGCCAGTCTCAGTTCAATCCGTGGATTCTACATTTACTGACCCCGAAGTCAGGAGATCTGAGTCTGAATTGAATTCTCAAAATGTCTCAGCAACCAGTACAGAATCCATTGGGAGGCCCTCATTTCCTTCCATGTCTCAAAGGCCGAGCAATCTCAAGGCGTTCACAGTTTCTGAGCTTAAATCAGCTACCAAGAATTTTAGCCGTTCTGTCATGCTTGGCGAGGGTGGATTTGGTTGTGTCTACAGAGGGTCTATAAAGAGCTCGGAGGACCCAGCTAAAAAGATTGAAGTTGCAGTGAAACAGCTTGGTAAAAAAGGGATGCAGGCAAGTTTTCTTCCTGGTATAGTTAGTTTTGTGATCAAGGACAATAACCTGCTATATACATGTGTGTGTGTGTGTATGTATGTATGTATATGTGTGTGTGTGCGCGCGCGCGTGTGCTATATTTTGAGGGGCATCTCTATTCTTAGCAGTAGTTTCCATTATGAGTTGGCTTAGGAGTAAACATTGTTGAGGCTGAGGCTTGAGGGCTCAATGTTTGCTGATAACATGAAGAGCTGGTGAGCTATTAATGTTTGACTACAATGATCAGAGAGTAACTTAACCATTAGGCCACTGCAATTTTCTTTATAATCTGCCTGGTTTTATTGAAACTGCTTTCTTTCTTAGAATTTTGATGACATCTATGAAATATTCTAAGAAAATCTTACCCAATTTGATAATTAGCCTTAAACCTTCTTGCTGCAGATATTGTTTTTCCTGCTTATGATTGATTAAATTTTTTTATGTGATCAGTCTTTCATTTTATCGTTTTCTTTTGCTACTCTACTCATGGATACCACCTTATGCTTGCCAGGGGCACAAAGAGTGGGTCACTGAAGTGAATGTTCTTGGGGTGGTTGAACATCCAAACCTTGTAAAATTAGTTGGCTATTGTGCTGATGATGATGAGAGAGGGATCCAGCGTCTTCTGATATATGAATTTATGCCTAATGGAAGTGTGGAGGATCATTTATCTGCTCGATCAGAGACACCCCTTCCATGGGCCATGAGATTGAGAATAGCCCAAGATGCTGCTCGTGGCTTAACATACCTACACGAAGAAATGAGTTTTCAGGTATTTTACTTTTCAGTTCATTTAAATACATTCAACATATGTTAGCACACTTGGTACATGTGTTTCATATTCAAAATTCATCTCGGTTGCCCCTCTTCTCCCGACCTGGAAAGAGGAAAGAAAAGGGGGAAAAGCCTTCAGGAAGAGGTGTTAACAGTTTGTAATGCATGCTTGTGGTCTCTGGTCTGCCATGCGTGGTGCATCTTATTGAGATTATGCCTACTCCCTTCTTATGTCTCCTTTACATTTCTTTCTTTTCCTTTTCTTCAATAAAATTCACAGATCATCTTCAGGGATTTCAAATCTTCAAATATCCTTCTAGACGAGCAATGGAATGCAAAATTATCAGATTTTGGATTGGCTAGGTTGGGACCTTCAGAAGGACTAACACATGTCTCAACAGCAGTATGTTTTCTTCTGATCTCTTTTTTTCATATTTTTCTTGGTTTAGTTTACAGTTCACACCATTTTATAGTCAGGGTGCTTGGATATCGTACCATCCATATGTATTTTTAAACCATTTATGTTCATGCAATTGGGAATTTCCATCAGGTTGTAGGAACCATGGGGTATGCAGCTCCTGAATACATCCAAACTGGACGTCTCACAGCCAAGAGTGATGTTTGGAGCTATGGGGTATTCCTTTATGAACTCATCACAGGTCGACGCCCTTTGGATCGAAACCGACCCAGGAGTGAGCAGAAGCTCTTGGAATGGGTAAGACCATATCTATCAGACGCCAAAAAATTCGCAAAAATCTTGGACCCTAGGCTTGAGGGAAAATACCCTGTCAGGTCAGCCCAAAAGCTTGCAACAATAGCCAACCGATGTTTAATTAGAAATCCCAAGTCACGACCAAAGATGAGTGAGGTGTTAGAAATGGTGAATAGAATTGTCGATGCATCATCAAAAACATCAAGTCCTGAACTATCATTCAGGAGTTCAGCATCTCTGGAAACATCGCGGGACAATGTAAAAAAAAACAAAAGAAGAAGCATAGAGTTGAAAGGTGGAGAAAGTGGTTGGTTGCTGGGATGTGGACTCCGAAGCTCATTAAAACATGGTGAATGCAGTAAATTTCAGCAAACTTGAGGTAGGTTTTCTAATAATAACTTACGTGTATGTTGAGGCATGTAGATTGGCTCATGTACTGACTAAACAACAATGCTCATGTAAGGACTTAGCTATGTTGTAAGTTGTCATTCTAGTGCTGAACAAAATTAAGAGAAACTATGAGAACCTGCCTTGTTTAAAATATGCATTTTGAGGTAGGTCTTCTAGTAATAACTCACATGTATTTCGCTATGTATATTTTTTCCATTCTTTTAATACAAAAAGATGATGGTTTGTTTAGTTCAGTAGTCAAGTAAATGCGGGCATAAAGTCAAATTAATTGGTTGAAGAAAAACAGAAGAAAACTATGGGTAATTTGCAGTCATAGTCATTAAACTATAATCTGAATTCTATGATTTAAATCAGATTATTTCATATCAATCCAAATCAGTTGGATCACTTATTATTTATTTTTCAAAGTACATTTTTAAAATGTTCATTTAAATTCTTTATTGTCATAATTTATTAAGAAAAATAATTTAATTAAGAAATTATTTTTTAATCAAGTAGATTTTACAAAATTTTGAATAAGTTTTTTTTAATTTAAATACCCAATAAATTAAATATAATTTATTTTTTAAGCAAATGATTATATGTAATGAAAATGATTAATTAAATTAAATTCATATAAAATTGAAAATAAAAAATTTTTAATTTTAAATAAACTTTAAATATTTTAGATAATTTAAATTGAGTCATTTGGATTTATTGTGGATAAGATCAAGATCGGATCAATTCGAATTGAATAGTGGATTGAACTCGGATTAAGTTGAGTTTAATTTAAAAATTTTCAAATAAGATTAATTCGAATTGACCAGACGATTGAACTTGAATCAAATAAGGTTTATTCTAAAAATTTTTAAATTAAATCATTTTGAATTTTATTTCAAATTAGATTCAGGTTAAATTTTTTAAATTGAATAAAAAGTTGTCACTTTACACAAAATGGCACATTCATTAAACATGGGCATAATATTGGTTTCTTTTGTTTGCATTCCACTGCTTTAGTAGAAATTGGAATAAGCAAATATAAAATCTTTGATGTATATATCATATGCTTTTTTTTTTTTCCTTTCAAAATGGTGTTTGTTTAATATTTTAGTTGATACGTAGGGAATTATCTCATCTTTTCTAATGTGTTGTTAATAAGTAGTTCACAATCTGAATCTCTAAAATTGGAATACTAATTAAATAATAATAATTTAAAATATAATTCATTTTAACTATAAAAATTAAAGGCTAAAGAAGAGCCAATAAAAATAAAAGTGATTTCTTTTTCTAGGTACTAATAATAATTACTAAACTATTAAAAAATTTAAAGCCATTTCTCTTTTAATATAATAAGCAACTATGCCTTTTCCTTTACTAATGTTAACCTAAAAAAGAAAAAGATGAATAACTTAAATTGTTTCTAAGTATGTATTTATATATATATATATATATATATATATATATATATATATATATATATATATATATATATATATAAAAAATATCTATGAAATTTTTTTTAATTGTATAATTATAT
>CATIWR010538053.1:0-31647 GCA_949677035.1 Omphalea diandra
AGGAAAAAGAACAACGGACAATCATTACCAATGGTTTTGTAAGTTGTGTATTGCAGTGAAAGCAGAGAAGCATCCAAACTTCGTTACCATGCAAAGGGGACCAGATCAGATTTAAGAAGAAGCCGAATTCTTTTACACCTACACATGCTCAGAAACATAACAGCGAAAGCAGATACTGTTCAGTAGGGGACCCTGTTAAGAACAAGCCAAGCGTTTTTACTTTCAAAGTTTTAACGCAATCTGCATAACTGTGTAAGGTAATTTTTTTTTTTTTTCATAGTTATTACACCATTCAAATTCCATTTACGCTTTTTCAAAAGCAAAATCACCCCAACAGGCATAACATGGGTTGCAAAGTCCAAGGAATATCCATTAGTTCTTTATTATAAAGAATGAGAAGAAAACACTACTGCAATTAGAGATTTAATTTTTGTCAATAACCTTTTTAATTTTTGTCAAATTTCTAATAAAAATAACCAGAAGTTAAAAGTTATTAAATTTAAAGATAAGACGTGAAAGCGCTGAAATAAAACACATATAAAATATGTTATCTCTCTATAATCTCATAAAAAATTAATTTTTCTTTGACTCCATATAAATATGTGCTCTTTCAAATGCTAAATTAGATTTATTTGAGCTTAAATCAAAATATTAGGGATAAAATTGGCTAGAAAAAAAATAATTTAGATGAAATTGAACATCATCACCAGCTTGAAGGACTGAGCAATAGCTTTAAAAGTATTGCATTTGAAGGGAAGACATGAAAACATGCCAATGGAGTGAAAAATCAATTGCAAGAAAATATGGAAGAAAAAAGACGAGGTACTCAAACCGTTATTTCTGTCAACTTGATATTAATAAGGATTTGTTTGATTACATCTAAAATAAGAAATGAAATTTTATTTTTTAGATGAACATTTTATGATTTTTATATTTTTGTTTGCTTTACACTTGCGGAATAATTGGAAGACGAGATATGAAAGTGATGAAACATAAGAGCACACTAATACATGTAGAAAATCTATTGCAAGAAAACAAGGAAAAAAGACAATGTACTTGAATCATTATTCCTGAAATCTTGATATGATATTTGCTAAGGATACGTATGGTTGCACATAAATGAAATCTTATTTTTAAAATGTATGTTTTATGATTTTTATATTTTAGTTTGATACATTTTATAGGATAGGAATGCAAATTTTAATTTTATATTTGATATATTTCAATACATACAATAAAATTTAAAAATATTATTAAATTTATCATAATTATCTCTATATTTAGCGAAAATAATCTTATGATTTACAAGCAAATAAATCAATTTTTTAAACTATTTTTTCACATATCATTTTATGAAATATGGTAAAATATTATAAATTTATAGTAATTATAAAATTATTAATTTATATAATTTATTAACTTAAAATTATTTGATTTATTTAGAGCTACGAATATGTATAGGAAGTGAATAGTGTAAGAAAATTATTATTGTTATTATACACTAGAAAATTTTCAAGCAAACATTAAAAAGAAAAAAAAAAAAAAAGAGAGAGAGAGCAATGGACAATGCCAACCTCAAGGAAAAGAAAATTGAAACTTAATTAAATTAAAAAAAAAAATCATTTGTGCACATAATGAGATGTTGGATAACACCACACAGCGAGATAAAGTCTTCCTTTAGATAACATATTCTTTCTAATATTTAAAAACAATAACATTTTTATGTTAAATATAACCCATGTTCCTCTTTAAATACAAAAATAAGAAAATGTAAAAAAAGATAAATTCGCTTAACAAAGACCCACCAAAAGATAAATTCAAGACCATGCAAATTATGAAATAACTTACGAAAATTATGACAAGTAAATAAATAAAAATTAACTTTAAAATATTCATTTCACACACAATGGGAAGTTACTATTGTCTTATTTTCTTTGTTCCGACTGAATTCACCTCTTCTATTTATTAAGCCACAGAAAGCAGCCTGTAATTTTCCTAAAGGCTTGTTACGTGAATTAATGCATGTTTCTTTTAAAACATGAGCAAACAACTTCTTTTCTAACACTTTTCGAATATCCTTGAATAAAATTGTCTCTTTTACTATTATTGCGAGTATCGTTCTCTTTCAATTTTAGTATAGCTTCTATTAATTCTTCATCTTTATTTAGAGTCCAAACATATTTTGAAACCATACTTAATAGTTAATAATATGAGGTTTAACAAATGCGAAGTACCTTGAATAAGACGATGACTCTAGAAAAGGCCTCCCCCTATACTAATAAATTCCATTATGAATTAAAATCTGCAAGCAACACTTCTTCAAAAGTTCCAAAAGAAAAAACTAATAAACAGGCCATGAACACGATTTTATCCCATAATAAATTTTCAGGCAAAAGGTGATCCTTGACGATAATATCACTCATTTCCCATTAAAACCCACAAGAAAAAAATTCAAAGGGAAGCACATTCCAATCCAAAATCTTGTCTTTCATGCCAAATTTTGGTATATCCAGTTCAGTAAATCTTCAAACCTCTTTGATGAAACTCATAATTTAAAAAAAAAAAAAAAAAGCTGCTAATGCATCAACCGGCCGATCAATATATAAACAAACAAGCTGGAGCTATAAAGGCTTCATGAATCGCATAAGTTAGAAATATTTTTTTCACAATTAATTTCAAAAGTAAGACGACATATGGCAGATCACAGCTAGTGCCTAAGATTGCCAAACTCAGAAGGACCTAAGGCTGCAGACGCTGTTAATATGCAGTTGCCAAACTATGCAAAGATATTGCCACAGCACAAACATGAAAGTCGTTTTGCGTCTATGCATAAAAATAGGTTTAGAACGTTGCGGCCAAAACAAATAACTACTCATCTGAAAAAAATAAAAAATTCATTTTCAACCTGCCAAATAATATTTTAAATTTTCAAGTGGAAATGAAATAAATTCAGCAATTATATGACTAGTCAAAAATTCAAAATCCACAATCAACCTGTAATGTAAGTTTCGTCTAATGTTTTAAAACAATTCTCATATTAAAAAAAATAAATTGCCATGCAATTCGGTATAATAATATTTATAAACTTAATAATTTAATCTAAAAAAATATTTTAAACCATTTCTATTTTTCATGTATAGAGTTCTTTTGGTATTGGGATTAGACCTTTAAAGTAACTCTCCTTATAGTAAAAGGACAACATTGAATTCTGCTTTAAATTGCCTATTAACTGTTTATAAATCACTATAAACACTCACTTAATCCTATTGAAATTTCGAATTATATTTAATTTGATGTCTAAGTACATTAATATAAATAAGATGGAAAAGAATTAGCAACATATTCATATACTCTTCAACATTAAAAAGAATGATTTTTTGTTTCAAACCAATATAATGACATTATAATTCTATATGTACTACTCAACATCCATGCAGGTGAAAAAAAGAATATTAATAAAGAAAAAGTAAAGAATAAACTCAAAGACCCTCAATTTTTGTGTCAATAAACTATAAGCAACAAAACAATAATACACAACAGCAAACAAAGTGTTGCATTGCAGCTTATATAACAAATCAAAACTATACTACTAAGGCACTGAGGTGATAGAGAAGGAGTTACTCAATAAAAAATAATTCTTTGAAACAATGTTTTAACTATAAAATAAAATAAATATTATATTGCTTTTTGCAGATGCCAGAAAAAGTTTTACATATATAAAATTAAATCGTAAAAATAATGCACCATTGTATAAAAACTGACAGTAGCACATTGATTGATTAAAAATTTAAAAATTATATTACTTTTCAAAATTTAAATATTAAAAATAATTTTAAAAATTATAAAATTATTTTATCATATTATATTTTTTATTTTTAAGTATATATATTTAATTTTTTTAAAAAAATAACTTATTAAATCAAGCTGGATCAACTAATCAAATTCATCAATTTAAAAAACCAGTTGGATTTTAAAATCATTGCTCTTCACTGAATTCAACAGAACAACTACAAATATAATAAATAATATATTTTAATGTATCTTTATAATATATTATTTCAAATTTTAATAATCAATATAGATGGTAAGGTTGATATTTTTTTATATAATTAAATTAAATGATGTGATACCACTCATAGTTAAATGAATTTAAATTTAATATAAATAGTTTTAGATCATAAATGAATCAATTTATTTATGACATCATAGAAAAGTAAAGTTGATCCATTTAACTCGTAATAAATAAGATTATATAAGTGAGTTAATGAGTTAACATGTAACATATAACATAAATATATACGTTTAAATATAAGTAAAATAAATATATTTATATATAAAATATATATTTGAATTTAATTTTATATTTATTTAGATTTTTAATATTTAATATTTATCTTTTTAATATATAAATATTTTTAATTAAAAATTAAAAATTTTTAAATTTTTATATATTTTTAAGTTAAATGTACATTTTCATATTATTATATGTAGTGATATGTTAATAACATAAGCAATTAAATAGAGTATACGAAACGTGTCGTATGACATCTTTCATAAATATATTCATGTTAAAATTAAGAATTTTGATACAATTAATTAAATAAATTACATTCAAATCGAATATTTTTATATTATATATATATATGTTGACACCATTAGATTACACCGACACTATACGACTTGCCGCTTCTAATAAACGGTGCTAAACGCTGATATAAGGAATATTAATTTGAAGGGGTCCATGATGCAAACCCTTTTCTCTTGCACAGCAATTTTTTTTTTTTTTCCCTTAGGGCATAATTTATTGCGGTATAAACAAAAAAAAATAAAAAAAAATTGCAAATAGGGCTTTTCTTGTGGCTTTAATTGCTGGACCCTACTGTCCGCAACACCGACAGAACCAAGATAAGTACCTTTACAGAACCAATTTGTAGACCTCTGAGCAAAAGCTATGTTGAAATCATATATCATTAAATTGGAAAAATATCTGAATTCACTAGGTAATAAATATGAGCAAAAAATAATATTAAATTTGAGTAGATTATTATCGTATTTATCGTACTCAAACTTAAATTCATGTTTTACACACATATATATATATTATGAACTATTTTCAATATTTTTTTAAATTAGGCGTATAATATTAACAATTATATAATTGAACTAATAATTATGATGTACCTAATATATTAGATTTGAAGAATTAGATAAACTTTAAATTATTAAAATGTTCAATATTCAGTATTTTTATTTAATTGTTTTAATATAGACCCTCTTTGAATATATTAATATATTACTTTAATTAAATATAATTATAATTAGTAATTATATATTATATATTTAATTTACATAGATATTTCAAAAATATTTTGATAATTATTTGGATAACAAATATTCATTCGTTACTCCAAATTTTATAAATATTAAAGTGGATTTAATATTTATTACACAAATCTATAAATATAGATACGAGTAGATTTACAATCTTATATGTATGAATAAGAATATAACACTACCTTAGGCATGCCCTACCAATTGCCATCCTATCATCTTAGTAAATTTACAACCAGACTACAAGCGTAGGTATTGGAAACCAAACAGCATCTCTTCTAGTCCTGTGTTTACACAACATAAAACAATATAAAGAACTTTTTTATACTTGTAAGAGCAGATTGCGGACGGTACTGTTTAAACTGTGAAACTCTAAGGCAGCGGCAGTGGAGGTGGAAGAAGTGGCCACGGCGGCAATAGAGGTCAAAAGAGAAAAGAAGATATTAACGGTGGCACAACAAGAAGAGGAGACAGGGAGAACGGAGGTAATTCTCCTTATAACAGGAGAGATTAGGATACTAGTTAAGTTTATAATTTTAGGAAGAGGTATTTAGCTGTATAAAATGTTTCATTGAAAAAACACTGAAATAGAATCTCAATACCAGTGTAATTGAAGTAATAGAATATCAAAACATTAGATTTTGCCGAAAATAAACTACCAAACACAAAAATGGAATGAGAATCTTAATCCCATATCAATCCAAGGTAAACCAAAGGTGTAATAAAAGAGGTGTACAAAAATAATCACACTGAAGATTCTGTTCAAGAACGCAAAATTCAAACTTCAGAAGAAGTTGGTGGAGAATATATGCTCACAAATTAATCTTTCATATTGCCAAACCATAAAAGTAACTCGAAAGGCCAAAATTTAAATGGCTAGCAAGATACTTCAGCAATCCGGCTAGTTATACTCCACGCGGAAAAACAATTTCATTCACTGCTCTTTTGGCTGGGAAAACAACTACCGCTTCTTGTTCTTCTTCTTTCCCTTCCTTCTGTCCCCTTTATTATATGGCTTTGACCTTGACTTGTGCTTTGAGACTTTCTTCAATGATTTCTTTTTGCTTACAGCTAAATTGCGACTCTTATCTACTCCAGTCAATTGTGGAACTGCTGTTCGTATAATTCCACTTTGGTGATCCTTATCTTCTCGAGAAATCTCACTAGTTGTTACAGTGACTTTCATGTCCCCATTGTCATACTCCATAGTCCCTTCTGCCAATAAAGAAGGCCCAAAATCAAATGACAACTTAGTATAAAGCTTAAGCTTGTACTGCATGCATGTTAGAGAAAAGCGGTAAAAGCTCACCATCCTTTTTGCTCTCTCAATGAAGTATGCCTAATGGTATTCTCAGATAACTACCTTGTATGTAACAATATGCTGTGAATCAGTTGCATTAAATGAAATCATTTCAGGTCCATCATGTAAGCAAGGTTTGTTGGATTAGCCCAACAAGTTAAATAAAAACATGCACACCAAAAACCAATTTGTCCATATTGCTGATGTGCCAACATGCTTTGACAAGAATCCGTGCAGATCCATTGAAGATTGAAGTGGTTACGAACCATTAGCGTACACCAAAAAGCTACTAGCAAAGGTAGCACAATATAAATATTAACTGCATATGCATCTGATTCGAAGGGCTTGATATAATCTCAGAAAGCATGCAAAACTCATCCATCTGATTGCAGTTTGTGAAAATTACCATTGACTGCAGCACTTGGCTCACTTTCTTCACCATCCTCGTGATACTCATCACTTTCATCAGATGCTGGTGGAACTCCTCCATATAAAGCAATTTCTCTTTCCAGTTTCCTCTGCAAAACATGTTACGCAGCAAAATTAACACAACAAAAACTTGGAAAATTTTGTTCAATTACATGACCAATCAATTGAAACAATGTGGTGCCACGTGAAATAAAAGTACAAGCCAAATCAATCAAAAAGATGAAATAAAATAAATAAATAAGGTAAAGCAAAATATATCCAACAGGAATTAAAATTTTAAAGGTGGATCAACATGACTCCCTTTTTCTCTCTAACCTCCTTCCCCTTTAATTAACTATACCCATCTGTGTCAGAATTTTGCACTGAATAATATTTGAGTATATATTTTAAATTGTGAAAGTCGTCAGATTTTTTTTTTTTTTTTTGTTTGGGGGGGGTGGGAGAGGAGATTGCAATATGAAAGAGGAGGCAGGATTATATATATCTGTTAAAGGTGTTCATTACTGACAAGTTCAAGGAAACACTTTCCTTCTGGTATCAAGAGAGGATCAAGTTTCTGTTTGCTCTAACTCATTTCATAGGCACCAAAACCAAAACTCAGTGGACGAGGGATATCTACATTTGGTTTCAAAAAAACGAGGAAGCAGCAATCCAGGCAAAACTGGAATGCAGAGCATGCAAAAAATGCCATGGTTCCATTTTCTGGAGACCTTTGCGCAAAATGAGTTAGGCTACATTAGTACAATATAGTTAATTGTAATAAAGTGTAATCAATAACACTTCATAAAATAATTAAACTAAAACTTCATTTGGTTACATTACTTTTTATTCCATCATATCAAACATAGCACAAATTCAAATTATTTGTTGTCATGTAACTTTTTTAGTGGGAAATTTATCGACATCTAAGCTTTAGATGCAACCACACATGCACACTCGCCAATCCAAGCATTCTACCTTCAAAATAACAAAGAACCTCAAATTTGTATCTGGACCAAAAACTTATTATTATGCATAACAAGAACATCATGAAATTCCGCATAATTAAAAAGGGCAAAAAAAAAAAAAAAAACTTTTTAGATTCCATATATATGTCATTTCAAAGATTATTATAATCATTAAAATTCACTACCTGAAATGTAGCCCCGTGAAACGAGTTCTTAACAAATATTTTATTTTTGTTGCATCGGTAATGGAGGCAATTAAACTTTTTTTTCCTAACATTTGAGAACAAAACACAATTTGGTCCAACTCCAAACCAAATAATATCAATTTAGTAACCATGACGTGAAACATACATTTTTATTTGATCATAATGTAAGACTATAAATTTCAAGCACAAACAAAGAGACAAAATGGAGATTAAAAAAAAAATCCAACCTTTTTGCGAGCCTCAATACGCTTGCGCCGCAAGGCTTCCGCTTGCTGCTTTTCAGCTTCCTTTCTCCTCTTCTTCTTTCTCTTGTGAAACCCAGTCACGAAATCCCTTAAAAAACCAAACCCAAATAACTCAAATCACCAACCGCATCAACAAACCGAGTTTAAAACGCAAAGCAAAACAATCAATAGTACCTGAGATCTTTCTCGTTGAAAGATACGGTCAAAGCTTTGTTCTTAAGAGCTCGTTTCTTTATGTGCGGAGCTCGGGTTGACGGCAGCGGTGGTTCTTCTTCTTCGATTTCGCGTTCCATCGTTGCTTCAATTGCTATTTTGCAAGTTCTGTTTGGGGGTTCAGAATTTGGAGAGAGAGGCAGAGGGGCGCGCTACTGGGTTTTGATCTGATATGGGCTTAAAGCCCATCGGGCTTTATAGGAGAGGAAAAGTTTCCTTCCTTTCTGGAGACACACGGGGGAAAGCTTCCTCTTGGTTTAATAAGGGCTTGTTTGTTTTAAATTTTATTTTGATTTTTTACAACAATTAAAAATTATTATTAAATATATTATTTTAAATTTTAGTTTTAAAAACAAATAAAATAAATTATCAAATTTTGTAATAATCTTAAAAATAAATTTATTTATATTCACAATTTATTTTTTAAAAAATATTTTTTTAACTAAAAAAACTCGATACAAAGTTTTTTTTTTAGAGGGAATAAAAACTTCATTAAAGAGCCTTAAAGCACAGAACATCAAGAAGAAAAGATGGAGGGCTATTATAAGTAACCTCCAAATTAGACATAGACATTTCATTCCTAGCATGCGTATGAGTTAGGCGATTCGCTGACCTATTAACAAATGCAATACTACAATTTAAATCCTAGCAAAGGATATGGCAATCATCAAGAATTAAACCTATATTAGAAATGTTGGCACGCTAGATTCCAAGCTATTAACCATAGAGCTGATAGTCTGATTCCGCCAAAACATTGTTATACCCAGAGTTTTCAGCCAACTCAAGCCCCCCCCCCCACAAGCAACTCAACCCTTCTGCTAGAAAAGGATTAGCACCAGTAGAGAATACACTCGCCCTACTCACAATCCAAGCGCCAGCATCATCCCGTATAACCCAACCTTTCCTTGAGAGGCAAACACTGAACCATCAAAATTGCACTTCAAATAACCAGTAGGAGGTCTTTCGCTAGACGTGATGAACATTAGCAGTAAGAGGGGAGACACGAGATCTGCGTTACAACTGAGCTTGTTGTTCTTAATGTTCCAAATTAAAATCATTACGATTCTTCCAGATTCCCCATGCAATCATGGGAGCTTCACAAACTTTACCATGACTGAATCTCAAAAAAATAAAGCTCCACCAACTTAAGAAAGAATTTGCCATACCACTCAAGTCCCCTTTTTGAGACAACCTCCAAACTGATTTAGCATTAGGACAGGAAATCAGCGCATGAAAAGTACCTTCACTGAATTATAAACTGGGCAAACAGACTCAATATTAACTCGTCGAGATTGAGGAGCAGTTTTTATAGGCAGGAACATTGAACAAGCCCTCCAAAATAAGTTTTTTACCTTTAAACGAATGGTTAATTTCCAAATGCCAGCTCAGTTGTAAGAAGAATTGGTGCCAAAAGAAGGATTTGACTCATGTAAGAGAAATTTATACCCGCTCCAAACAGAATACTGACCACTTTTGTCATGTAGCCACATCCATCGATCTTCTGTTTGTCTGATACTTAAGGGAATAGTAAGAACACGTTTCCAGTCCTCAATTGAAAAAATATCTCAAAGTAGATCAACATCCCAGCTGCAGCCATTAACTGATTGAAGAGAGGAGACATAGATATCTTTAAGACCCGGCACCACATCTGATACAACTAGAGTGTTAGAAATCTCTGGAATCCAAGGATCTCGCCAAACCTTAACCCCTTCCCCTGAACCAATCCTCCAACAAGCACCACTTTGAAGCAAACTTTGAGCTGCTAACACACTGCGCCAAATGTAGCTCGAGTTAGACCCAATCCCAACTTCAAGAAAGGATGAGTTGGGAAAGTATCTAGCCTTTTAAATCCTAGAAAACAGTACATTCGGGTCAAACATGAATTTCCAGTCCTGTTTTGCAAAAAATGCAAGACTAAAGAATGTAATCTGCGAAAACCCATGCCCCTTTGAGATTTAGGCACACAAAGTTATGAGCGGAGGAATTATTGCTGATAATTGTCGTGAGACAATACAATTGAATTCGTCGTTAAACAATAATTTTGTGATCATACCACTGCATGCTAATCTCGTGGCTCAGGGGTATACGAGACAACACATTGGTGAAATAAAAAAAAAATCAGAGTCGCCACCTAACGTGATTAAAACTAATTGGGTAACAATTAAAATCCTATTCAGAATACCAAATTTATCACCCTTTTAAAGTCAAGTCCGGAAGTTGGGTACGATCCGAGGAAAGTGTTAGGCATCCCAAGCCTTCCGGACATTGGTCCGACTTCCACTCAATTGTTCATGATTTTTATAAATTGTTCATATCAATTATTTTTTATTTTTTATTACCTAATTCACGCGTATAATTAATGTTGATATCGCAAGACAATAATAAACATGATGCAAATATGTATACGGTAGCAGTAAAAGAATTAATTAATTTTACAAACTAAGTGAGGATGAGGATTTACAAATATATCCAAGATAAAAATAATAAACAAAACAAAATAAATGTATCGTGCAACATAAAGGTTAGCCTCCAGATGCCATAATTATATAAAAGAGTGAAAAATAAAAATAACAATAATAAGAATAACAACAATATTTATTAAAATAAAGAATATTTAAATAACTTATTAATAGAACAATTAAAAAATAACATGTCAAAATGTGACATGAAAATGACCACAATATATTTATGTTAAAAAATAATGAAATATTTAATTAATTCATGAAAAATAATATTAAAACAATACTAACATGAAAATAACGATAATATATCAAAAATAAAAAAAAGATTAACCACCTCATATTAAAAAATGCAATGTCAAAACAACTAAAATAGTAAAAGTGGGAAAATATTTAGCTAGTTCACGGAAAAATTTTTTACCACAACATATTAAAAATGTCACACCGAAAATACAATAATATATTTAAAATAATTAAAATATTTAATTAGTTCGCAACAAAATAATTAACACTAATATATTGAATTAACTACCACACAAATACAACCATAATATATTAAAATGAGAATAAAAAAAATAATATTATGCAAAAACTGACTAAAAATAAATAAAAGAGTCCTCAAATGTCGTACTTTTTAATGAGTATATTTGTTTGGGATCCAAAAGAAATGAGATATTCTAACTCGAGAATAAGTGAATTACGAATCTAAATAATAACTAGATTGTATCAAATATTGAATATTTTTTCCACATTTTCCTTTTTTTCTTTCCCTCTTTTTCTCTTTTCCATCTCGGTTGTTTTCCCTCTCTCCCTATTTTTTGTGTGTGATGGCCTTAAAATGTTGAAGCTAAAAGAATCCCTTCATTCTCAAAACATTTCCTATTTATAGGAAATATCACTTGTGGCCCTAGCGGCCACGTGTTGTTCTTTTTTTTTTTTTTTCTTTTTAACTTTCTTTTATTATTATTTTTTATTTCTTTCTTTTATTTCTTTTTTCTTTTTTTAATATATAGACTTGAATATCTACTCGGGCCTCCACAAATTTTAGATTTTGGGGTAAAACAAATTTAAAAAGAAAGAAATAAAAATTTTATCCACTTTATGTACTTGGGTTATCACATTCATTTTTTTGTCCCAATTTAGTTGGCTATCATCATTGGGCCAAAATTTTTCAGGGCGCAAAATGCAATGTCTACAGTTTGCTCCATGTTTTGATACAATATGAATGAATGCAAGATGAATGAGAAATGCAACAAAGCATAAAAGTAACCACTATGCAAATTTACCCGAATGTCTCTAATTTGTCTTAGTAGTCTCTTCGAAGCACATGCCAGGACTTCTGTTGAGGTTTTTTTTATAACATAATGAAATGTGTGAATTTCATTTTTTTCATAGCTGTCAAAGTTTCAACTGAGATATCATTATAGTAGAATTATCTCCAATGTCGTTATATCTTCCTTGGCAGTTTCGTTGTCACAAACTATTCTACTGAGGTTTCTTTACAGTAGAGTTTGAACTTTGATGAACTTTGTCCTCCTTGGTAGTTTTTTTATCACCAAGCTTCTACTAAGGTCTTTTTGCAGTAGGATATGAACTCTAATAAACTTCATTGTCTTTGGTACCTTCATTCTCACTAAGACTTCTACTAAGGTCTCTTTACAGTAGAATCTAAACTCTAGTGGATTTCATCCTTCTCAGCAGCTTGACTATTACCAAGACTTCTATCGAGGCCTCTTTACAGGAGGATCTGAATTTTGGCGAACTTCGTCCTCCTTCATAGCTTTGTTGTCACTAAGGCTTATACTGAGGTCTCTTTAGAGTAGAATTTGAATTCTGTCGGACTTCGTCCTCCCCAATAGCTTCATTGTCACTAAGGCTTCTACTTAGGTCTTTTTATAGTAGGATCTGAACTCTAATGAACTTTGTCCTCCTCGACAGTTTCGTTATCACCAAGGCTTCTATTGAGGTCTTTTTACAGTAGGACAACATTTCAAAATTAATGTTCAGTTTTTTTTATTGTGTTTCTTTTCCTTTTTATTCTTTTCTATTCTTTTTTTTAGTTTGACCTATTGGGGTCGATCTTGGTGAAATATCACTTCAAGTTATTTTTCTTTCTTGTCATAGACCCATCACTACTGAAATTCTCCTTAAATGTCGAGGTCGATTCAACTCGATAGGCTTTTGACTTTGACAATTTTTTTTATTGCAAATCTATTACTTTGGTGCTTCTCTCATTTGTCGACAATCTTCTATTTGCACATATCCTGGTCGTCAGTCTGCAGATCCTTTCTTCATCCTCTCTTGTCTTATTGTTGTAACTTTCTTTGTTGTCTTGGGTTCAACTTTTTTTCTTTTTCTTATTTTTCTTTTCTTTTCTTTTCCCTCTTTACTTTTTATTTTCATTTTTCCTTTTCTCTCTCTTTTATTTTTTTTCTCTCCTTTTTCTTCTTTTTTTTTTTTTTTTGCATTTCACCGTTTCCTTTATACCAAGGTTTGTTTGACATCCCAAATCATTAATGGGTCAAAAAAATTTCTAATCTTCATCTCCAGTTGAACCTTTTTTTGTTACAGTAAAAACTTGAATATGTAATCAATGTTAGTTTTTTTAACACTTACTTAGTTTTATACATTACCTATTTTTTTGCATTCTTGCATCATTGTAAGTGAGTCGAAGGGCGATGAAGAACTCATGGCAAATGTCAAGGACGATGCATGGTGATGCGCCATACTCTTGAAAAATATTATGCTGCAAGGGAGACTGAGTAACAAAAATGAATACATATGCATGACGTGAAATGAAATTCCCTAATCCTAAACTATCTTTATCCATTATGTCGCAAGAATTGATTACCATTTTAAGGTGTGGTTTTAAATAAAGAATGTCATCGCCAAAAAGCTTATTTTTCCTTGCCATATGTTTTATATGCAATAAAACTTTTGCACATGTTTATCTCCTTTCTTCCACCTGCATGTCTTTCCCTCTACTTGTCTTACATGCAAGACCAATTAGCGAAATGCGTTAGCTTTTTTCCTCCCTTCTATACACCTCATTTGTTATATGTCCTGCATGCAAGTTCAATTATAGAACCACGTTAAGCTTCTCTCTTTTGCATAACTCATTTGCCACTTGTCTCACATGCATAACCAATTATCACAATGTGTTAGCTTCTTTCCCTCCTTCTTGTACAATTCACCTGCCACTCATCTAACATGCATAACCAATTATTACGATGTGTCAGCTTCTCTTCCTCCTTTATAATCCTTTGTCCATTATGAGATTCTCCATCACCAAGACAAACTCCCAACTAGAACTAAAAAATCTCTTATCACTCAGTGCATTTAGATACTCCACCATGGCCAAAGTAACCCAAAGGCGTATCAGATGGCTCCTAAGGACCGTTTCTGAATAGGAATGGTCAATTATGAGTTGGCCTAATTTAAGAGCCCTGAAGTACCTTGCCAATATCCCTCTTAATTTCTCATTACTCAAAGGTGTTGTGTCATTTGATGATCCCTATAACTATGTTTTTTGCTTCTCATGATAGGAATTATGCCCCCTTTATGAAGAATTTAGCATGTTGTTATGGGTAATCACTATTGCTACTGATCAGTCTGTCTTGCCTATAATTTAGTATCCAACCATCAAAAAAATATGGTCATTATTTGACATGATCGCAGGGATGTTGAATTCATTAGAAGTGATGGAGAGATCCTAATGGAGAATCTGATTAAAATATGTGAAAAGAGAGATAAACCCACTGTTTTATGGTGTAGGATACTTAGTTGCTGCTTATTAGCTTAATTCTTACTAGTAATTGAGGATTGGCAAACGAATTTTAATTACTTCAGGTGATAAAGGAGATGGAGAAGGGGAAAACACTTATTCCCATGATTCTAGCGGAGATTATGGTTGGCTTGGATCCAATTCAGAGAGGCAAAAGTGTTATATTCACAGGGAGTACTCTATTGCTTTAGGTAGTTAGTTGATTCTTTCCCTTCTCAATTTTTCTTTAAATTCACCATTCTCATTTTATCGATTTTCATATAGATGCGATTGTAAAAGACATTGTGTTTGTTAGCTCCTCTAAATGTTAATCCTTCCAGATACAAGCCTCACCATTACTAGTCTCATAAAATCGCACACCTTGATAATGTTTCTAATGAATACTCATGGTTGGATTGGTTCACTGGTTGATTCTGACATCAAATGGATGAGTCCTAGGTGAAGGCTGACCCACGTTACCTTGCAAACATATACAACTTGTGTTGTTTTCTCATGCCCCCATATAACATCATATTACTTTTTGGTTCCCCTATGTCATCAGTATGGTATAAAACAAAGGACTTTGGACTTTTTGCCATAGTTTAGTGATGGCCCAATCACTCAACGATTTTTAGATAAAGTCTGGAATACATGGCCACAACAGTGTATTTACACCATCTAAGGTCCTTTTGCAAGTGACATGACCGATGAGAACTATAAGAAATGGGTTCGGATCCATGAAGAAATAATATATCCCATTGAAAGATATGTTGATGCTTGCAAATTCCACCATCAAATTGTGTAAAAGAAGAGAGGAGAAGAAAGTTCCTCTCGTAGATTAGATGTTGAAGACTAAGCTTGTTATAACTAGTTTTTGTTTGTGACATAGGTCACATGTTTATTGTAACATGGTGAATAATGGCCCTTGCAATGTCAGTGTGAAGCTTAAAGATGATATACCGGTTAGGTCTTCTATGACATAAGTGCGTTTGTTGTTTGTATGTTTGTTTGTATGTTGTTTAATTAAAAAAAAATAGATTGTTCTTTAAATGAAAATCCTAAAAATTTTATTTATTACATTTAACATCAAGCTGAAAACAACATAAACCCAAAAATTTAATGCCTCATTTCATCATAAAATTCTATACAAGATACTTTTTTTAGGCGGTCTAGATTGATCGGTTTAACAAACTCATTACCCTCTATGTCAAATAACTTTACTGCACCTCATGATAAAATGTTTTTTTTACCATAAATTGTCCTTCCTAGTTTAGTTTGGATTGACCCTTTGAATCAAATGGTTGTGGTCTAGTAGCTTTCAAAACCAAGTCTCCAACACTAATTTTTTCCAGCTTAACTCTCTTATTATAGGCCTGTGCAATTCATTTTTGATACAACTGTAAATGATACAAGGCTTTCAACCTCATCTCATCCAGTAAGGCTAGTTGCCATAACTATTTCAGGCCCATTGACAATTGAAAATCTTTTACTCCAATACCACTTAGAGGGACTGAACTTCAACTTTTATAGGGAGTATGTCATGTGTGCCATAAACTAGAGAGTAAGGAGTCTCTCCAGTCGATGTCCTGACAGTGGTTCTATAACCCCACAAGGTGAATGATAACTTATCAAATCAATCTCTACATGTCTCAACCATCTTAGCTAAAATACTTTTAATATTTTTATTGGTTGTCTCCACTGTGCCATTAGCTTGTGGTCCATAAGGGAAAGACTTGTGGTGGTGTATGTCGTATTTCTGTAACAGATCTCAAATCTATGCTTAAAAGTGCACTCTATTATCCGTTACCACGTGATGCAAAACTTTATGTCTATAAATGATGTTTCTCTCAATGAACTTAGGTACTTATTTTGCCCCCAATTTATCATAAGCCTTTGCCCTTTTTGCCTCCACGTTAAAAACAATTTTGGATTTATGATGGCTGTAAAATGAATTGGCTAAAACATGATGCATGTACCCAAGTATGCATGAATGCGCAAAGTTGAGTTAGAATGACAAAAGCAAACATATGCGAACCTTCCTCCCTTATATCATTCATACATGTTGGTTTTGATGTTCTTTCCTAGGACATTTGGTCAATTTTGCCACCATCAGGGGGCGGCCAAATTCACATGTTGAAATTCTCATGTCGATATCCATCTATAATGACAAACCTTTAAATTTGAGGAATATAATTCATATTAAGGGCACACATATTTTTGAACAAGGGCATTAATTTTTCACACCAATGTATTCAAGAATCAAATCAAGTTCTTTATCCCCAGCAGAGTCATCGTTGTGAGTTGGGGGATTATTGCTTCGCGTTCAATCGACAACTGCTACAAGGCAATACAGTGGAATACCTCATTAAATGAAGATCTTGAAACTATGCCATTACACATAGACATCAAGGGCCCAGGGGTATATAGGACAACACTTTGGTGAAGTGTAGAGAAAATCAGAGTCGCCACTCAGTGTGATTGAGACTAATTGGGTAACAACTGGAGTCCTATGTAGAATACCAAACTTGTCATCCCTTTAGAGTCTGGTTCAAAAGTTGGGTACACCCTGAGAAAGGTGTTAGGTATCTGAACTTCTCGAACATTAGTCCGACCTTCACTCAATTGTCTATGATTTTTTTAAATTGTCCATATTAATTATTTATTATTATTGATTTCATGCACACAATTAATATAGGTATCACAAGACAAATAATAAACATGATGTAAATATGTTTGCAGTAGTAGTAAAAGAATTAATTAATTTTACAGATTAAGTGGGGATAGAGAATTTACAACTACAACCAAAATAAAAATAAAAAATGAACAAGGCAGAATTAGTGTATTTTGCAACATAAGGTTAGCCTCCAGCTGTCGTAATTACATAAAAAATGAAAAATAAAAATAACAATAACAAGAATAAGTGAAAAATAAAAATAACAATAATAAAAATAACAACAATATTTATTAAAATAAAGAATATGTAACTAACTTATTAATAGAACAATTAACAACAACATACCAAAATGCAAAATGAAAATTATCACAATATATTTTATGTTAAAAAAGTAAAGAAATATTTAATCAATTCATAAAAATAATATTAAAGTAATATTAACATGAAAATAATGATAATATATCAAAATAATAAAAAAAAAGTGATTAATGACCACATATTAAAAAATGCAATGCCAAAACAACTAAAATATTAAAAATAGAAAAATATTTAGCTAGTTCATAGAAAAAAATTTAACCACAACATATTAAAAATGTCACACCAAGAATACAATAATATATTAGAAATAATTAAAATATTTAATTGGTTCACAGCATAATAATTAATACTAATATATTAAATTAACTACCATACAAACACAATCATAAAATATTAAAATGAGAATAAAAAAATAATATTATACAAAAGCTAACTGAAAATAAATAAAATGACTCTTAAATGTCACACTTTTTTAATGTGTATATATTTTTTAGGATAAAAAAAGTGAGACATTCTAACTTGAGAATAAATGAAGGAAAAATCTAAATAATAACTAAACTTGGATCAAATGTTGAATATTTTTTTCCACATTTTTCTGTTTTTTTCCCCCTATTTTTTTTTTCTTTTCACTCTCGGTTGCTTTCCCTCTCTCCCTATTTTCCATGTGTGACGGCCTTAAAATGTTGAAGTTAAAAGCCCCCCTTCATTCTCAAAACATTTCCTATTTATAAGAAATGGAGAGGGAAGAGTTCTGTCTCTTCCCTCTTCCATCTCACACGTGGCCCTAGTGATCATGTGTTGTTCTTTGTTTGTTTTTTTTTTTTGGCTTTTTAAACTTTTGACTTTCTTTTTTTACTATTTTGTTTCTTTTCTTTTTTCTTTCACTTTTTTTTTCTTTTTTCTAATATATAGACTTAAATATCTACTTAGGCCTCTATGAATTTTGAATTTTGGATTCGAAAAAAATTTAAAAAGGAAGAAATACCAAATTTATCTGTTCCCTATACTTAAATTATTATACTCATTTCTTTATTTCAATTTAGTTGGCTATCATTGGATCAAAAATTTTCAGAGTGCAAAATGCAGTGTCTACAATAGTCTATGCTAAGCCTTTCAATGGATACCATTGCTAAAATTCACTCCACTATCCCACCAAAAGGAATTTATCATCTTCTTAATGTTAGAACACATGCCAATTGGTAACAGAAAAACCTCTATGACAAAGGAAGGAAAAAACTGCACCATGGATTTAAAAAGCACTTCCTTGCCAGCGCGTGAAAGAGGTCTTTCATACCAACTTTGAATACAGTTCCAAACTTTATCCTTAACATAAGAAAAGACCTGATTCTTATTCTTTCCAACGAAAGACGGGAGCCCCAAATAGCAACCATGGTCATTCGTCATTTGCAGATTAAGCAAAGCACAGATGGTTTGACGAAGAGGATCAGAAACATTAGCAGTAAATGAGACCACAGATTTATGAAAAGTTATTATCCGACCCGAATCTACCTCATACTCATTTAAACAGTCTTTGATCGCCCTACATTCTTTTAAGGTGGCTTTGAAAAATAAAAAGATGTCATCGACGAAGAAACGATAAGAAATTGTTGGCGCTCGCTTTGCCACCTTGCAACCATGGATACGCCCTTTAGACATACAATCATCAATCAAACTAGACAACACCTTCGCACCTAATATAAACAGATAAGGAGACAACGGGTCTCTTTGTCGCAAACCCTGTTATGGCACAATAGGACTAATCTCAAAACCCAAATGAGAAATCAAGTATTCCACTATAGTAATGCACCTTATCACAAGATCAATCTAATGATCAGAGAACCCAAAACTACTTAACATACCCCTTAGAATCCCCATTCGATTTTGGCTTAGGCTTTAGACATATCAATTTTAAGAGCTGCCTAACCATTTTTGCCCTGGCATTTCCGCTTCAAATAATGGTTAACCTCAAATGCTATCATCACATTGTCAGTAATATGCCTACCAGTGATAAATGGGTACCGGTTATCCAAAATGATATATGGAAGGACTAGTTTTAAATGCTTCGCTAAAACTTTTGCCACCATTTTGTAAACAACGTTGCACAAGGCAATTGGATGCAAGTTTGTGATATATTCAGGATTCTTTTTCTTCGAAATCAACACAATAGAAGTTGCATTTAACCCAGGAGGCATAACATAATTATTAAGAATCGAAAAACAAGCTTCAGTTACATGGAGACCTGAAATATCCCAAAACTGTTGAAAGAAGCCAGGGTTAACCTATTTGGCCCTGGAGCTTTGTCCGGAGGCATCAAAAAAAGAGTTGCCTTCACTTTAGAAGCCTCAAAGGGTCGAGTGAAATCCTGCTTCTAACTATCGTGACTTTTCTTCGTACCGACGCAAATATAGATGACCCACTACAACCCTTATACGTGAAGATATCCTAGAAGTAAGTGGAAATAATATCCTGCAAACCCGAATGACTATCACACCACGTCCCATTGGCATCCTTCAAATGAGTAACTGAGTTAGCTTTCTTCCTTGCTGTGGCATATTGGTCGAAACCTCTTGTATTAGAGTTGCCAACTTGAAGCCAAAAAACCTTGGCTCTTTGTTTCTAATACAATTCCTGCTGAGCTAGAAGACCGCATAACTCCTCTTTGGCCTAAAAAAACCTTTGCGAAGAAACCATATCATCTTTAGTTCTGAAAAAAATTAATTCTTCTTTTACAATCCTTGAAACGCCCCTGAAAATTAGCCTGAATCTCAGCACCCCATCTTTGAAGCTTATTGCCACAACAACGTAATCGTTCTACAATGCACAAACAAACATTACCATCCCAAGCCTTGTCAACCATATCTTTGCAACCAGCTTCCTTGGTGCAAGCCATCTTAAACCAAAATCAGCAGTGGTAAGACACTTGCTGTTGTAAGAACTCAAGATAGATGGCGGAATGATTTGAATAAAGAGTAGTCAAATTCGAACAACAAACTGAGAAAAGCACTCTTTCCAAGTCATTGATACAAGAACTTGATCTAGCTTTTCCTTCACCCAGTTCGAACTCCCTCCAATCTTCTCCATGTAAACTGATGCCCTTGTAACCCCAAATCCTATAAGCCACTATCCTCTTCTGCTTTACAAAAACCTTTAATCAAGTGATTGGGATGTCGAATCCTACCCTTTTTCTCATGCTGCCCATCAAATCATTGAAAGCCCCAATCACACACTAGGAAAGAGTAAATAAGGAACTTAGCTTTCGAAGTAAGTCCCATGATTCCTTCCTACGAGATCTTTCTGGAAAGCCATAAAAACATGTAACCATATCTTGAATGTGGGTCGACACATAGATATGGTTAGATGAAAAAACCAACAGCTTAGCCATTGCTTTGTGCTTCCAAAAAAGAACCAAACAGCTTCCAATCCTAACCCCTTTGACAAAGAAACAACCATCATACTTCAAAATCTTCTGAACCCTATCAACTTAGGCTCGACCCACCTTAACTTCCATGAGAAAGACAAGCATGAGGTTTTTTTGTGGACACAAGATCTACGAGGACTTGAACTGTCCATGGTTTACCCAGCCCACCACAATTCCACCCTAAGGTTGTCATTGGCCTCGGTGGACCTGGCAACCAGATCCCACCGCAACAAAATTTTTTAAAGACTCAAGCCCACTCATCATATTCTCTTCATCCAATCCAATGCCCATAACAATGTCCACTTCATCTCCTATTTCATTGCGACGTCGCTTTCAAGTATGACAACTCCCTCCAACGGCCATTCCATATTGCCACTTGATTTATTATGCGCCATCATAGTCCTATTATCAAGCAAATCATTGACTTGCAAGGTATTCACAGACACCATTCCCCTAACAACGTTCGTGCTATAACTAGAACCACTTTCCATTACATGCTTCTTATCTTTCTTAGAAATCTAAATTACCTTATCTAGTGATATAGGTGGCACAGCCTCCTTCCCGACCACCTCCGACCGCCCCTTACGAAGCCGCTTTTCTCCGATCCTGAGAATCAAACAAAACTTCGTAAAGAGCGTTTTGAATGACCTATGATACCACAAAAGAAACAAAAAGTTGGTAAACGTTCATATTTGAATGAAATCCATAGCCATTCTCCTCTCGCCCACTTTTCAATACAAACTTAATACTAAACAAACCATAATTTTTGTTGCTAGCAGAAGAACTGATGAACAAAAATGAGTCTATTACAGGATCGATAAATGAATGCAATATTAATTCCAAAACTTAGAGAAAGTAACCATTCATGAGATGGTGATTTAATAGTTTGCGAAATATTCCTTTTTATAGTTTGAATTTATAAATTATTAAATTTTATTAAATTTAAACAAATTATTAATTATGAGTGTGGATTTCTTAGTTATTGTTTATTTAATATTTGAAAATTAAATGATTATAAATATAAATTAATTATTTTTATCATTAATTTTATTCTTATGATATTATCTATCTATTAATTAAAAATTACTAAAATTATCTAATTTACCTCAATATGATTTTATTCTTTATTCTTAATAATATTAATTATTATAATTATTATTATTATTATTTTTTTTTATTTAAGAAATCATAAATACTAAATTATGCACGACATGACATCTTTAACATTAAACGAAGTTTATTTATCAAAATATATGATTTATAAACTAAGTTTTCATGTATATTTATAAAGTGTCCATCTTTCATAAGTCTCAAATATTCTTATAATTATATTTTTTATTTCATTTATTAATTTATAAATTTTTAAAAATAAAAAACACTTTTAAGTTTATAACTACTAAATGAAGCACATATTAAAATATTATCATTTTCTAAAAAAATAATAACCATTTTTATTTTATTTTTTAATTAATATTTTAACTGTATGCATTTCCTTTGTAAAATATATTTTTATTAGTTTTTGCCATATTAAATTAATTAACTAATATTTACACGTATTTGATTATTTCTCTTTATAAATCATCGTCATGGTACCATTTATTATAACTTTTTATTCAATCTATATTTATATGATTTCTTATATAAAAACTATTGTATAACTAACTAAATAATTAAAATCACGAGATTTGTATTTTAACTAATTTCACTATGTTCATGTAATATTCATTACACTAAGCTATATAATAGAAATGCATTACAAGCTATATTTTATGATTTTATAGTATAACTACTTTATTATAACAATATTTTTTATAAAATATAATAAATGTTTCAATAGCGTAATTTGAGAATTTTTGAGATATTGGAGAGAATTAATTTGTAAGGAAATAAAAAACTATGATAACACAAAGCATTATTTTGTATACTTATCTTCCACAAAAGGAAATATTAGTAATATATTTTAGCACAATATAGTTACTGATTTTAAGAGCAGAGTATGTATATATTCAAAATTTAAATTTCTATCACTCTAAATATTGATATACAATTTTGTTTCAATTAAACATGTTTAATAACAATTTGAATTCTTCTAAAATTATTATTTGCATTTTTATATTTGATTTTTTTTTTTAATTAACTTGTTATCTTTGTTAAGATTGAGTGCTGTTTAATTTTGAATTTTGTGTCTTTTAGGATTTGTATCTATCTTTTTTACTTTTATTTGAAAACTTTTTAGTTTTGTTAAACTACAATTTGAAATTTTTTTTAAAAAATATCTTTAAAAATTACTATATGTCAAATCTTAATAGATTTTAAAAAATTAATTTAACTCTAAAAAGGATTTTATAGTAATTGGGTCCTATATTAGGTCCATTACACTAAAAAAATATTGCTCGTAATTATTTATATAAAATTATTATTATTTTCTTGTCAATGTGCCAAACGCAACCAATGTACTGCATACAATCGTTTTGTTAATACGATCAATAAAGTTTAGAAAAAAAAACTCATTTTTATAATAAATTTTGTATGTACTTCTTGAATGCAAATCAAATTTACTTGTTTATTATAAATTATACTTATTAATCTTTATTAATAAAATTCTTTTTATTTAAAAAACAATAATGTTTTATGCAAAAAAAAAAGGCACTTAACCATTAAATTACCTTATATAAAATTTGTGATAATTTGCATATTCTGTATATTATGATCATAAACTTTATTTATTATTTTAATATATTAAAAAATTTTATATTAATTAATTATAAGTATTCGTTTATACTTAGAAAAATAATGTTTTATAATATATAATTCATATTATATTAAATTTATTTTTTAATTTGAATCGATTTGTAATTACATTATATTTTAAAAATTATGTGATGGTTTTAAAATTAATAAAATAAAATAATTATTTGACATAAAAAATTACACAACACAATTTTTAAGATTATATATATTTATATATATATATATATATTGATTGATTGATGATTAATATTGATAGCTATTATTCACATAGTTATATCAATGTTAAATATTATTTTTTATTTATAAAAAACAAGTCATAGTTTAACTCAATGTATATACCTAATGCAAGAAAAAAATTTGTTTGATTATGATACCAAATGAAAAAAATTAGTAATTAATAGTGAATAATTAAAATTTTAGTAATAAATGTAAATTTCCTTTTAATTAAAACATCATTCTTTTATATAGCAAAATTTTAACCGAAATGACCAAAAGAGAAACAACTTTTTGATTCTTTCAAAAAAAAAAAAAAAGAAACAACTTGTTGATGTGTCAAAAAATAAAGTTATTAAATTGTAATATAGAAGGGGAAAAAAAATTCCATATCACAACAACAAGGCACGTGGCTTTAATCTTGAGCCCAACCGCAGAGATCAAACCAACAATCTCGGCCAGCGTACAACTCGAAGGAATCACAATAATCAAATCTGTCAGCAACCGGTTTTCCATATAAATTGAACCGAGCCAGGCAAACAAACTATGTCAAAGATGGATCGATCCGAGAGCTCGCCAGAGCCAATGATATCGGAGCGGGTCTCGGTCAATGGTTCTGTCACGCAGTTGACTTTAACCGCAGACGGGAACCTTCGGTGGACGACTGATAGTGGTCAACGGTGTTTGACCGTAAAAAAAGAGGTTCTTGGATTTGTAATCGAGGGAACTAAATTAAGGATCAAAGCTATTCTAGATAATGGAGACGGTATCTGCTGCACTGGCAGTAGCGGCGCTCTGGCCAGGAAGGATTTCGTGTTCCAGACTCTTCATGAGGACTCGCCTCGACTTTGGTGCCAGCGTCTCCGCGACTACCTCGATTCGCTAGGTATTTTTTTTTTCTTTAGTATTGCTTTTGTTTCCTTAAAGGAGAAAATAAGAATTTTTTTTTCCAAAAAATTTTCAGGTCGGCCAAAGAGGTTGTTTATATTTGTGAATCCATTTGGAGGGAAGAAATCTGCGTCGAAGATTTTTTTTGATGACGTAAAGCCGTTACTGGAGGATGCTAATATTCAAATTACAGTGCAAGGTTCAGATTTTTTGAACTGATTGGATAATTGGTTGTTGTGTTGTGTTATTGATGGTTTCCAATTTTTAGAATGTTGCTCATGCTATTGTGATTTACTTTATAATGTCAGAAACTAAGCATCAATTCCATGCCAAGGAGGTTGCGAGATCCCTCGATCTCACCAAATATGATGGTATTGTTTGTGTTAGCGGAGATGGTATTCTTGTTGAGGTTAGTTGGTTTTACTACTTTGCACATGAATGGTATTGCGTGTTCATTTTTTTTTTTTTTTCCGGTGAAAATGATGAATATGGAAGTTAAGTGCGATGGTATTTTTGTCAATAACTTTGATTGCCAATAATTTATGGATCAAAATTTGATTTAATATTTCTTTTTGAAAGTTTGAGATTTTCCTTCATTTCATCTCTTTTTGATTTGAATGGTAGATTTTTCATTTTCATATGCTTTTACCCTCAAACTGGTAAGAAAATCTCCTTATTCATACACAATCTAGAATCACAGAGAGATAGGCTGCATTTAGCATGGTTTTACTCTTGAAATAGAAGTCTGCTGAATGATTTATTGTACACTTGAAAAAAGAATTGCAGCATTGCAGCCATACCCCCATCAGAGGAACAATTTGCATGCTTGTGGTCAAATAGGGGTTCATTGCATGCCAGCTTCACCTCGCAAGTTGGAGATTTAGGTCCATTAATTAGGAGTACATGTTAATTAGATTGTAACAATCATCACAATAGTTTGACTTCAGTGGGTAGGCATGCTGAGAGCTTAGGTTATTGTAATACCTGCACGTGTAACAGATGCATTGAACTGCTGATATAACTATCTAGCAAATAATAATTTATATTTTTGTAAGTTGGAGTTCATAAATGTCATTTTAACACTTGCATTGAACTGCGGATCTAACTATCTGGCAAATAATAGTTTATATTTTTATAATTTGGAGTTCAGGAATGTCATTTTCTTGTGAGCTTTGTTATGAAAAACTGTTTTTATGTTTTCCCTTTAGACATGTTTCAAGCTTTTTGTTTAAAGTCTTGCCTTCTAGTGATCTTTGTTCCTTTCTTCTTCTTACAAATGTTGCACTTTTTAGTAGGTGGTAAATGGACTTTTATCAAGAGAAGACTGGAGTGATGCAATAAAGATGCCTCTTGGAATGGTTCCTGCAGGTTTTTAATCTTTATCTCTGTTTTACTCTGCAATTCTTGTGGGACATGAACTTTTCTCAAATCATAGTTTAGGAAATGGCCAGTGAGCGTGGGCTTCATGGTACTTTTATTTGATAAGTGAACTATTGAGTTACTGCAAGATGCTTTAGATTTTTATGGCTCTAAGTTTGTGTCATCAACTAATGGCTGTCCAAATACAATATTCTAAAACTGTTCACGCTAGGACAAGCGATTAAAATAAGATCAATTTGGCTGGTTTTTCTTTGCAAATGAGATATGGTTGAGGTTTTGCTCCACATTCATGTTTTCATGATGATGTCTTTGTTTTGTCTCAAAACCATGCTTTTAATTTTGTTTTCTGTTATGGATGTAATCCGTAATATGTTAAGAATTAAAATATGGACTATTTTAGGTTTTTCATCTCATCCTGCTATTTTAGGTCTTTCATCTCATCCTGCTAACATATGATGCTGGTTTTTTATCACATGAGTCAACTGCATATTCCTCCTTTTCAATTTTCAGCTGAACCTTTTCTTAATGCAGGTACGGAGAATGGAATGGTAAAATCTCTCTTGGATACAGTTGGTGAACCCTGTAAATCAACTAATGCTATACTTGCAATAATACGAGGTGCAAGATACTATTCTAAATATTTCACATTTAAATGTGCAAATTTTTCCTTTTAGCATTGATTGTAATTTGTCAGTTAAAGAATTTTTAATTTCATCATTTACTTGCTGGCAGGCCATAAGCGTTCATTGGATGTAGCTACAATCTTGCAACGGGAAACTAAATTTTTCAGTGTATTGATGTTTTCATGGGGTACAAAAATATTGCACTCATGTGCACTAATACTAGTTCTATAGTTGAATGTGGAATTTCTATGCTTGTGATACTTTGTACATGAATTTACAAACAAATAACGATTCTGGCTTTAACCAAGCGGTCATCATTACTTGAAATCACAGTAATTTGTTTTATTCCAGGTCTGATAGCAGATATTGACATTGAGTCTGAGAAGTACAGGTGGATGGGGAGTGCTCGTATTGATTTTTATGTATGCTCTTTCTTTCTGTATTTTTGAATGTTCTATTTGATTATACAACAGTTCATTCTCATGGATATGTGTTTATTCATGTTTTCGCTTCTAATGTCTTTTCTAAAGGTCGCACAATTTTGGGCCTGAAATTACAGTGTAGGCAAATTTAAGGGGTAAATTATTTAAGATTACAAGTTGCCATAATTAGATATTCCTTAGGACAGAATTTGGCTTTTCATGAGTCTACTTTTTCTTTTCAGTTACAATCTCAGAAATTCTGATTTAATTGTTTGATTCTTCCACCAGCTCATAAGTTGAGGCAGATCAGTATGTGTGCTGAATCGTACAAGTTGAGGATTTGCATGTAATAATGATTGTTATTGCTGATTAACAAGTGGACAATGCATGTGGTGGTTGGTTTGTTGAATGATACATTAAGTGAATGCTAGATCGTGTAATCTATTTTTGGTTTTGTCATTCAATCATAGTTAGAATAAAGCTTGTTTTGGTTACTGTTGTTAAAAGTTTTAAGTATTGTTCTGTTGTTTGTTTGCCTCCTCCCACGTATAGGCTCTTCAACGAATTTTCCATCTAAGGCGATATAATGGACGCATTTCTTTCGTTCCTGCGCCTGGCTTTGAATCTTATGGAGAGCCAACTAGTCTCAATGGTGAATATACTGGCAAAGAGAACAGTTGCAGTCCCAGCCATGAACAGCCTCTTAAGATTCAACAATATGGTTACCAGGGACCTGATGTTGATTTAATCAATCTTGAATGGAGGACCATTAATGGACCATTTGTTTCAATCTGGCTTCATAATGTACCATGGGGTGGTGAGGATGTCATGGCAGCACCTGATGCAAAGGTTGGTTTATCTTGCATCTTTGTCTGTTTTTAAACCTAGTCAATAAAGATTTTAAAAGGCAAATTTATTTGTCGCTTTATCAGTATGTCTCTGTTCTTTGCCTCCAAGTAACTTGAGTTATTTGCAGTTCTCAGATGGTTATTTGGACCTGATACTAATCAGTGAATGCCCAAAATTATCCTTGCTAAAAATGATGACAGAGATGAATACTGGAGGTCATGTCAAGTCACCATATGTCATATACCTTAAGGTTTGTTCAAGAAATTTGCACCATTGACTTCATGGCATTTAGTACAAGTTGCAACACAATTTGTTTCTTCAGTTTGAAGCACATCACTTGGATTTTGGTGAGTATTGATGTTTGTTGTAGCAAATGGATTTATTCTTTAGAGGTTGTAACGGAGGCAGGAAGAGGGAAATCCTCATGTATCAATTCGGTCATCCATTTTTTGAATTTCCTCATATGCAACTTCCCTCAATGACTTTCTAGTACCAAACCTTATGCACTGTGTTTTGTAACAAACTGCAGGTGAAAGCATTCGTATTGGAGCCTGGTCTGCGCACAGCGGATCCGACCAAAGGAGGGATCATAGATGTGGATGGTGAGGTCATCGCCAGAGGAAATGGAACATACAAGTGCGAGCAAAAGACGCCAATGGTCTATGATAAGCTTCAAATTACGGTGGATCAAGGTTTAGCTACACTCTTTTCCCCTGTATAAAGAATTTTCCGTGGACCTGACATAAGCATTTTATTTGAATTTTTCCACCACAAAGAGGGAAGTTTTTTCTGCTAGCATAATTAATTTGTTTATATTTATGTATAATCACAGTGAAAATAATACTTGGATATCTGAGAAATAACATTTCTTAAAAGGTTGGTGGTGATTATCATTATGGAATGGGCTGTGCAGTGGATAGTATTTAAGTTCATTTTTCGAGTAATTGGGATTGTTGTTGCAAGAAAGTTACACACGTCCTAATTGGCATTGTTGTTGCAAGAAAGTTATAATTATTTGAAATATAATGTTAGAGCTTTTTCAAATTTAATTTAAATAATTATTTGTAAAAAATCTAAATATAAGCTGTTTTAAAGTTAATTTCCGTGTTGCACAAATTATATGGGAAAAAGTCTTATCAATTCTCAAAAAACAATTTTACTAATTTTTTATTCAAAGGTTGCTATTAGTAATAATAACGCAACCATCTATTAGTATTACTTAATGACTCTGACAATTCAGTTTTTAAAAGAATTTAATATAAAGGAATTAAATATTAATATTTTGCTTGTTTGAAAAGCCCACATTTAAAAGAATTCAATTCTACCATTACAATAAAATGATTTCATGAGAAAGTTAAATTAAGTTAAAATTAAGTTAGAGACTATAAGATTTTGAAAGAATTTATATTTCAATTAAAAAATAGATAAAATTACAATATTAACTATATAACTTAAATTAACACTATGCTTGTTTTTAATAAATAAAAATATTTTTAAAAAATAAAATGATTTCAATTTATTATATATTTATTTTCAATAATAGAATTTAATTGATTTTATCAACTTAATTCAAATAACAAAATTCTATCTCTAAAATGAAAGAATTCCATTAGTAAATGTTGTTCGTACGTGATTTATTCTAAATAATGTCAAATTATATTTTCATGGTCTTGGCTTTTGAGTATTGAAGTGTGCTAAACTCACTGCCTTTTAGATTTGATTGCACCTGGAATTTTCTACTACTTAAAATAAATATCTTTACGAAAAATTATTACAATGTATATAAAGGAAAAAATTAAGGTCTTATTTGATTTAAAGAAATTCATTTTTAGAGCAAAAAATTTTTTTAAAAAATGATATTTTGTAGAAATTTATATTATGAGAAATAAAGTTTTTGCACATTTAATTCATATATATTTTTTAAAAAAAGTATATCAATTTCAAATTTTTTTATTATAAAATGGATGAATAAAAAAAGAAAACATTATACTTAATTTATTAACATAATTTTTTTTATCATAGTGAATAAATTTATTTAAGTAAATAGTTATAAAGTATTTTTAGGTAATGTCTCAATTTTTCTAAGAAAATTTTGCATATTTACTATCTCTTTAATAAATTATTGCTTCTCTATTGATGAGGTTAAATGACAAAAAGTGTAAATTCCTTTAATTTTACATTTTCTTTTAGTCAAACAGTCTCATAATTATACTTATTAAAATTACACTTTTTAGTCAATTTTCTTCAAAATAAATAAGACTAATATATAAAATAATTATTTTATATATTATTATATTATTTAATGAATTTATAAACTCATCATATACACCTAATTTAGATAACTTTTTCCTTTAAGTAATGCATCTTTAATACCTAAAAAAAAGTAGTGCATATTCATATAAACATATGATATTTTCTCATTGTTATTTTCAATAGACTCATGTAATAGTAGCAAGATACACTATATATATATATATAGTGTATATATATTTATGAGTTGAATGCACTGAATAATCTCCCACAAATTATTGAATGGATTAGGCAGTGAGATTAGAGAATGAAATGTGCTGCCCATTATCTACTTCATGTGTTCCTAAGATATCGAGGATGTGCTATCCACTAGATCACAGTGGGTTGGGTACACGTGAATATTGATTGATTTATAGCTAAATAAAGAGCTACTTCATTGGACCCCTTGAATTTGGATGGCTCCATTGAAGCAACTGTTTTCCCAGATAGCGAGAATCGGCTGAGGAATATTACGTCAAATTTGCATCATCGCATCTCTTTTGACGCCACAAATCAGAATATACAGCAAACTAGTATATGCGTACTTTAAGTCTGTGGTCGGCAAATTTACATACAAATGAAAGAAAATAAGGAAGAAAAATAAATTTTATTATTTTTTCTTATTTTCCTCTTTCATGATTGGATAAAAAGGAAGAAAAAAAAATAATTTTTATTTTTTCTTGATTGGATAATCAATTATGGAAGAAAAAAAATAATATGTAATATATTTTCAATTTTACTCTTTATTAAATAACACATTTAAATATATAATTGTATTATATAATAATAAAAAATAATAATAATAATTTAATTGATTTTATATGAAATTAAAATTTATATAATGATAGATATAATATTAATACGAACAAATTCTAAAATTATTTTTATATTTGAAATGTTAAAAAAATATATTTATAGATTGATTTATA
>CATIWR010538088.1:0-22500 GCA_949677035.1 Omphalea diandra
AGTAAATGTTTGATTGTGTGTAGGATGGATAAAACCTATATGCATATGTATTTTGAACATGAATGATATGAGTTATGTAAATGAAAATGGTCGTTACATTTATTGGTATCAGAGCTAAAATGAATTGGTCATTACACAAAATGTAAAAGAATAAAATTACAATACAATTCTATGTATATTGTAAATAGGTAGTAATTTCTGTGTTGTGATTTCTAATAGCTTTTACTTAATAATATATATGTTTTTTTTCATTGGACGTTAGGCTAACATTTTAACTATGTTCGCTTTTTGTTAAGTTTTGAATAGTATTTTCATAATCAGATCGAATTTATCCGATCAAATTAATACAAGTAAGAAATAGTTAGTGGTTTAGTTCGATTTAGTATTCAAAATCAACCAATTAAAAAATCGATCAAAATTAAAAATTGATCAAATTTTGGTCAAATCACCTAAAATTAAAACTGAATCAAATCGGTTCAATATAAAGTTACGTCGTTTTACAAAAAATAAAAAAATTTTAAAAATTACATGATTTTATTCAAAATTAGAAATAATTTTTATTATTTTATCATATATATTTTTTAATTTTTTTATTATTTTTAAAATATTTTTATATATATTTAAAAAAAATACTCTATTGAACTGAATAAGTCGAATCGATCAAATTAAAAATTGATCAAATAACCAGTTCAAACTTTAATCCAACTTTAAAAACATTGATTTTGCATTTTAATTTTGTTATACCTCTTGAAGTACTATACTATGCAGCACTTTACGCTCTTAAAATCTTGTATGGTTTTCAGACAATCATTTTTTTTTTTAAAAAAAGAGAGAATTTTAAGGAAAATTTCAAATTATTTAAAAAATACAAACCTCAAAAGTAGTTGGCCGCCAGATCTTTGATCTGTAAACCTTATCAATTATATTTCTTATATTGATCTGTGGCTGTGTATTGAATCGGTAACAAGCAGCAAAATTAAACTTATAATCTTTGTTCACTTGCGGACAATTTTGACATCACAGAAACCTATCTTTTCTATCTTAAACACCGCATAGCGACACATAGGGTCGCTGAGCTCATGCATGCATATCTAACAAAAAACTTGCCACTTCTTGAAATCCAATTTTTTTGCCCGTAGCTTGACTCATATCCCGAGATCATCAATGCCCGTTATGGTTATATTTATTTTTATCATATATAAAAAACAAATAATAAAAATATTTATAAATAAAAATATACATAATTTTTTAATAACATTACAAAATTACCTTTACTCTTAATTTGAATAAGAATTAATATAATAAAAACATCTAATTATTAAATGTTATATTAAAAAAAGTATTTTTGTCCCAAACTACTTAATAATATGAATTGATAAATTTTGTAATTTTTTTGATGGAACAATACTTGTATTGTTAAGCGATATAGTTTTATGAATATTATAAACTTTATCAAGGTCTTAAAATTTGATTCGATTATTGACTTGATGAAGTTAGAAGGTCAAGAGTGAGTCGAATGGGATTCAATCAAAATGAAATTAAATATATATTAATTATTATATAAATATAAAATTAATAGTTTTTTTATAATTCATATTGCAAATATATTAAATAATATTAGATTTAATAGATTTTATTAAAATTACAATAAAATTAATAAATATTTAATATAATATATATTTTAAATATTATTAGAGTTTTTAAATTTAAAATATTTTATAAAAAATAATCTAAAATATTATAAACTAATATTTTTGTACAATCATATAAATAATGAAATAAAATTTAGCCAATTTACTGTTCATTTAAATATGGAATTAACTTTAAACTTAATCAATATTTTGTTCGATTTTCAAGTTTTCCAATCAAACTGATGAGTGATTCTAAATTGATAACCATGTTGAATATATGCATAGCTATGTATTCAAACAAGTTTGATATGGTTTATAACACATGTTATGTTGACCCTTGAACACTAAGAAAAATGGTTGAATTAGTGAAAATTTTAAAAATTTGAAAGGAAGAGAATGAATTTGGTGATTAGAAAAGTACAAGACAGATGAACACACAATGTTTTGTAGTGATTCAGGTGTTAATGAATCTTACATTCACTCCCCAATTCTTCACAATTGAAGGTTCTACTACCATTAAATGTTGTTTCCAACCTTACACCAAACTTGTACACTTTGTGTTTTATAACTTATACACAATCTTGCAACTTGTGTTTTAAGACTCACACAAAAACCTCTCAAGTATTTTCCTAAAAGTTCACATTTAACCTATAAAAGAGTTTTACAACTAGTCTAACTTTCAAACCCAATAACAATGGTGTTTAATACTTACACCTAATAATATCAACTCGCATACACAAAATTTAAGGTTGAGAAACAAAATTGCAAGAATTTGGCTATATTCAATACTATTCTCTTGCATTCATGTTTGCTATTTATAGACAATAACCACTAAAGAGACGTTATAAAAAAACTGTCTAAATCTCTAAGGCAGGCTAGACAGATTTTGCATAAAATACCTATCAGATTGATTTTGTAGTCGTGATTAGTATGTCACAGTCACAAATTACCATTTTGAGCTAAAAAAGTTGAAATCGCAATGGAGAACCCCATTTGTATCTAACAACTAGTTCATGTGGTATGTTGTTATTGGTCTCCCAAGAAAAATAGCTGTTGCGTTCATCTAACTAACCAAAAGTCAGTCGCAATTTAAGTTCTTCTAAGATGTGACTCACAGTTCTTCTAAGATGTGACTCACACCGCGAATCCTTCTGTTTGATAAGGAGAAATTGCTTTAATAGATCGCTGTCTCAAAATCTATTTTACCCTTGCGAAATTTGATATGTCAACGATTATCTTGAAAATTTGACAAGCTTTGGTTGTGAACTTAGTTCCCTTAAATCAATATAAGCATCGCAATTGCGATTGCCAACATGATTGTCACTATGAATTAGACTGTTTGGATTTCATGACTTTTTTGGCAAGGTCGCGGTTATGATTTGCTCCGCGAATTCATCTGATTCAAGTTCATCCATTTCTTTTGCAATGTACAACTGGAAATTAGAGGTTATTGACTGCAAATTAGACTGCCTTTCACAATACTTAAGATTTAGACTCCCATCCAACTTTCAATGCAAACCTATCTTAAAAACTGCAAAATCAACACTTAAAAATGATGTTAGAACTTATCAATCTACATTGTCAAGATTAAAAGAAAGCTTTGTCCTAGGATTGACCAACCTATTCCAATAACCTCTCCGTTTTTTATTTTGACAACTTAGATTGATTTTGTAAAGGGTAATGAATTACATAAGTGTGAAGTTGAGACTGTTAACATTTTTTAACAAATTAAACTTGTTGAGATGTTAATAAAACAAAAAAGAAATGACTAAGTTTAATAAATTAGTTTGTATTTAAATATAAAATGCTGCAAACTAAATAACTATATTTAGATTACTCCCCGTCAACTTATACTCCCCCTTGATTATGTCATACAATTTTCCTCACTATTTCTCTCCTTTTTGTCAAGATCAAAAAGAGAATATAAAGGGATTTAAGAGGTAAGAATATGTGACATGATTTGAATAGGGATTTGTATAAAGTGATTAAATTGAAAAGCAATCACTTCATGAACAAACATATGAAACATAAATTTCAAATTAATTTATTGATATAGATAAACAAAAACATAAAGATGTAGGATCACAAACTTAGGCCATAAGACAAACAAAATAAAAGCATAAAAATATTACAAGCCTAAGAAAGAAAACTAAAAGTTTGGAGAGTCATCATCATCTCCATAATCTTCAACTTCCTTATCTCCTCCTCCACCCTGTGCTTCATCCCCTTCTTCCACCTCTTGATCTTCTTTCTCTTTCGGAGCATCCTTCCAATCCTCAAAATCAGGGAGGTAGCAAGGTGTGACACCCACATTCTCTTGAAGATCCACCAAGTCATTGTGGAGGTGGGAAAGTAGAGGAAATCTCTTTTTGATCACCCTCAATACTCTGTCCAATTTCTTTTTGATTAAGGAGAGAGAGATGGTAGAGGACTTAGACTTTGGTTTAGGCTTGGGAGATGGGATTGGTTGAGCACCTCCTCTATCACATGCCTTTCCTTTTTGAGGCTTGAGTAGTCTCATGCTTTCTTACCCCAATGGATCATAAGGTATAAATATAAGTGTTTGGATGTATAACCTTGGCATGGATGTGGTAGAGTAAATCAAGGAAATTGTAGGATGCAAATATTTCTTAGTGACACATTTCTTATTTTCCTCATTAAGAGCTCTAACACGGTGATAAATGGCTGTGAAATGAGAGAGAAGGAGGAATTGGCTCTTAGGATTCGTACCCATGTGAATCAATTGATCCACAAGGTATTAGTTAGTTTGGATGAGGTTGTTTTTGGTTAAGTAAAACAAAAATGCTAGGTCTTTTGGGAGACTTTTTCATTCCCATCGCCTCAAACATTAACAATAAAAGTAATAATACGATGAAAAAACCAATTTGCAAGGGTGCAAATATATTAGGCCAGAGATGTTTTGGGGTCATGTTTTGTTTCAATGGATATGTTGAACCAATATTCGAAATAGATGTTTTCAAGTATAAAGATGATGAAAGGGATATCATCTCTCATTTGAAGGCTGAAAAGGTTAGAGATTTGTTCAAAGGTGATAAAATAAGGGTCCCTAAAAGCTTGAAAAACTAACATGTACTGACCTGCCTTTAATTCGACTCTTCTACTCATGGTGATCGTGCATATAAACTCCTTAACAATTTCTTCATATCTGAGTTCATCTCAAAAGATAAACTCGTTCCAACCCAAGTTTGACAGGAAGACGTGAGTTTCATCCTTGATTCCAAAGGACTTAAAGAGGGGAAACATAAGGAATTTTGTTAGGTTGGATTATTTTGTTAGAGTTGGCTTTGTATCGGTCTCTTTCCTCTTTTGTTATTCCTTTCATTAAGTTTAGGGTAGGAGGGCTAGAAGGTTGGGCCATGCCCTTTCTTTTTCTACTTTAGAAAGCTTCTTGGGTGCCATTGAGAGAAGTTTGGAGAAATTAGTAGGTTTGAGACTAGAAATTAAAGATAGATGAAGAGAATAGGTAAAAGTGAAATAGATGGGTGTTGGAATGGTTTAAATAGGAAAAAATATGATGACAAATGGTATTAAATGATCAAATTTTCATTAAATGAAAGGTGGAATTGGTTAACAGTTAAATCAATAAAATATTTGACACTTGCACTAATTTGCGAACGCGAACCTCAGGTCGCGACTGCTAATTACAAAAATTATGAGTAACGGTTAAGAATTCCTTAGAAATCGAAGGAATCAATGATAAAAACTTTTGAATTTTGAAAAAAATTTGCAATAGCTTTCTAAAGTCACAACTATGAATTATAAGTGTAACAAAAAGTTGATGAGTGCCTGTAAATTGCAACCATGATTTTAACATAGCGGTCGTGAATTATAAAGCTAAAGAAAGAAAAGAAAGAAAGAAAAATGATCTTTCTAGATATGTTCCACTTAATGTAATGATGATTAATTCATGTAAATTGGCATAGAGAAGCACATTTTCATAAAGAATTAAAACATCCAACGTAATTAAATACACATTTATCAAACACATTATTCAATTATTCAAAACAACAAACTCAATAAGGAATATTCTATGAGATCTAATTTTTACCCTAGGGAGCTTTCATTAAGCATTCCTAAGTCTCTCTTAATGAAGTTCATCCTTTCTTCATTAAGCGGTTTAGTGAAAATATCCACAAGTTAATGATTGGTGTTAATAAACTCTAACACCACATCACTATTTTAGACATGATCTCTAAGAAAATGATGTCTAATGTCAATGTGTTTACTCCTAAAGTGTTGGATGAGATTCTTTGAAAGATTTATTGCACTTGTATTGTCATATTTGATGGAACACGATAAACAACTTTGCCATAATCCTTGAGTTGTTGTTTCATCTAAAGAACTTCGGTGCAACAACAACTTGCCGCCATATATTATGCTTCTAGGTGGATAAGGCAACTGAAACGTATTTCTTACTAAACCAAGAAACTAACCATTCTCCTATAAATTGGTAAGTTTTAGAAATGCTTTTCTATCTAACAAGCTACCAACATAATCCACATTTGAATACCCTAAAAGACTTAAAGATGAATTCCTAGGATATCATAAACCTAAGTGTAATGTGCCATGTAAATATTTAAGAATCCTGTTAACAATATTTAAATGAGATTCCTTAGGGCATGATTGAAACATAACACACAAGCATACATTAAACATAATGTCGGGTCTAGAGGTAGTGAGATAGAGAAGAGAACCAATTATACCTCTATACCTCTTTTTATCAACTAGCTTACCAGATTCATCTTTGTCTAGCTTAATGGTAGGACTCATTGGTGTCTTTGCTACTTTGCATCCATCCTTGCCAAATTTCTTGAGTAGATCCTTTGTGTACTTAGCTCGGTTGATGAGGATGCCCTCTTTGGTTTGCTTGATTTGTAGACTAAGAAAGAACTTAAGCTCTCCCATCATGCTCATCTCAAATTTTCTAGTCATACACTTGGCAAAATCCTCACAAAGAGATTCATTAGTAGCATTGAATATAATATTGTCAATATATTTCTATAATAAGTATGTCTTAATTGTGCTTTTTGACAAATAAAATAGTATCAACCTTCCCTTTTTCAAAATCATTTATAAAAGAAATGAGCTAAGCTTTTCGTACCAAGCTCTTAGAGCTTGTTTCAAACCATATAAGGCTTTAGTTAATTTATAAACATGTTTTGGAAAAATGTGAGATTCAAAACCAAAAAGTTGTTCTACATAAACTTCCTCTTCAATTTAACATCCATTTGAAAAGTTTAAAGGTCATGTGACATGCATAAGCTAAGAGAATCCTAATGGCCTTTAATCATGCTATGAGGGCATAGGTTTCATCATAATCAATGCTTTTTCTTGGTTGTACCCCTTTGCAACTAATCTAACTTTATTTCTATTAATGAAAACTTGCTCATCTAACTTATTCCTAAACACCCACTTGCATCCTACAATAAGGTGTTCCTTAAGCCTAGGAATAAGTTCTCATACTTTGTTTCTTTCAAATTGGTTGAGTTCCTTTTGCATGACAATCACCCAACTTTCATTATTAAAAGCCTTATCAATTTATTTTGGCTCAAATTGAGAAATAAATGCAAGATTATTGTCTAATGCATAAAGTTGAGATCTAGTGCTTACTCTTTTGGATGTATCACCAATAATTAGATCCTTTGGGTGATGTTTGAAGAATCTCTAATCCTTGGAAAGATCTTAAGCTAGAATTTATACTTGTTATGGTTTAGATTCCTTTTCTTCTTTTGATGACTTGTTTTCATCAAGGTCTATAACCATTTTTCTTGAAGTTGACTATAACTCTATTTTCTCAAAGTCACCTACAAGACTATCAATAAGAGAACCTTTCTCAAGATCAAGTTTATTAGATTCATCAAACATAATATTTATTGATATCTCAAGAACCATAGTACTTTTATTGAAAACCCTTTATGTCTTATTAGAGGTGGAATAACCTAGAAAAATACCTTCATTTGTCTTAGAATCAAATTTTCTAAGGTTGTCCTTGGTATTTAAGATGTAGCATTTGCACACAAAAACTCTAAGGTATGAAATCTTAGGTTTTCTACCATTCCAAAGATCATAAGAGGTTTTGTTAAGAATGGGTTTTTTGAAAACACTATTAGCAATATAATAAGAAGTATTAATGGCTTTAGTTTAGAAGTAATTAGGCAAAGAATACTCATTAAACATGGTTTTAGCCATCTCTACTAATGTTATATATTCCTCTCTACAACATCATTTTGCCATGGTGTTCTAGGAGTTGAAAAGTTATGAAAAATCCCTTTCTCTAAGTAATAAATCTTAAAAGATTCATTTTGAAATTTCTTTCCATGGTCACTCCTTATAAAAAAAATGAAGTAACGTTTCTCATTTTGAACTTTTTTTTATAAAACTTTTAAAAGAATCAAAAGTGTCATTCTTATGAGCTAGAAAGGACACCGAAGTAAACCTAGAGTAATCATCAACTAGGACAAATGCATAATACTTCTCACCTAAGCTAACACTCTTAGTAGGTCTAACCAAGTCCATATGGATAAGTTGAAGAGGTCTAAGTCTTCTATGCCAAAGCCAAACCTCATTACTTTGAAAGATCAGTTAACCAAATTGTCTAAGTCAATTAAATAGGTATTACCCCTCTTTCACCCTTGAAGATTACCTTTTTATCCACCAAAATGGTAACTTGACACTCTTTAGGGTCAAAGGTGACTTTGTTACCTTTATCACATAGTTAACTTACCCTAAGCAAATTGTGTTGTAATACCATCTACAACAAAAACATTATCAATAAGTGAACAACCATTCTTACCAATTGTTCTAATGCCAATTACCTTACCATTGGCATTATTCCTAAAGGTAACATTGCCACTATTGGCCTAGTGCACCAGGAAGGGGGGGTTGAATTGGTGGGAGATAACAAAATAAAGGAAAGGTTTAAGTGTTTAGAGTGAAAAGGAGAACAGAAAATAAACACAAGATGTTTATAGTGGTTCAGGTGTTAATAAACCTTACGTCCACTCCCTAATTCTTCATAATTGGGTATTCCACTCAACTAGACTGGTGTTTTCAATGGCTCACTCAAAACCCTTACAACTTATGTTTTTAGGCTCATACAAAACCTCTCACAAGTGTTTTGGATAGGCTCACACTTTAACCTCTTATAAGAGTTTTAGAATCTAGGCTAACTCTCTACCTATGTACAAAAGTGTTTATGCTAACACCAAATAATCAATAACATATAAAAAAGAGTAAGAAGAATGAGTAGAAAAGTCGTAAGAGTTTGGTTATATTAAATGAAATTCTCTTACATTTACATCAATTTGGTGGAGTATTTATGGCGAATATCCAACAAAGAGACATTACTAAAAAACCATCCTAAAATCTCTAAATTGTGCTAGATAGATTTTACGTTAAATGTTTGTTAGGTGGAAGTCGCGATTGCTACTGACATTTCGCGGTCACGAATTTCTAATTTGCACTGAGGAACTGAAAATCATGATAGAGAACCCTGTTTTGTATCTAATGGTTAATCCATGGGTCCTTCACCCATTGGTTGTCCAAGAAATATAACCGTTGTATTCAACCAGCTACTCAAAAGTTGCGGTCACGATTGAACTTTTTCTTGGGTGCAATTGAGATCGCGAATTCTTCTGTTTGGTGAGGAGACAATAGTTTCTTGATTTGCTGTCACGAAAAAATCTTCGCTCTCATGATTTTTGATATTCAAATGATTGCCTTGGACATTTGGCGTGTTGTAGTTGTAGACTTAGTTCCCTCCTTTATTACTATGAAATTTGAGGTTGCGACATGGGACGCGAATGCTACTGCTAATTCCTCTGTGAATCAACCAAGCTCCCTTCAGCTGAGTTGTTGTTGTGAATTCATCAATGAATTTCTTTGGCTTAGCTCCATCCATCCTTACTATAGGGTTGCGGTCGTGATTTAAGGGATACTGACCGCAAATTTGGATGTTCTTCTTAAAGATGGAGATTTTGACTTCCATCCAACTTTCAATGACAATATATCTTATAAAATGTAAAACAACACTTGAACAAAGCATTAGAACTGATCAATCTTTATTGTCAAGATTAATATCTAATAAGGGATTACCCGTGCCATTTCCATTCCTTGAGTGAATTGATAAAATATCTCATATTACTTGAGTGCTTATGAGTATCTATTTCCAGGCTTATTACTTAGGTTTGACCAACCTAGTCCAACAATCTCCTCCTTTTTGATTTTGACAACTTAGATTGATCTTAAAGAAATTCAAATGCATGAGTTGTGAAGTTGGAATGGTCAATGATCAATTAATCAAAGAATTCTAAGTTAGTGAACAAATAATCAAAGAGTTCTGAGTTTAAAAAAGTAAAGTTCCTATTGCTATTGCTCCCCCTCAACTTATGCATTATCTCTCAATGCTCTATTATCTCCCCCTTTGGCAAGATCAAAAAGAGGGTGAATTTTTAAAGAGTGAAGTGCTTAAATTGAGATAAAGGAAACATAAGAAACAAATAAACATTCATAACATAAAATTGCAATCATAATATGAGGCATTGAATTGCAAAACAAACACTTTTATTTATTTAACAAATTGTAGGATCAACAACTTTAAATCAAGATTATAAAAGAAACAACATAAAAAGAAAACCTAAAAAATAAACTAAAAGATGGGAAAACTGTCATCATCTCTAGAATCATCCAAATCTTCATTTGCTCCTCCACTTTGGGCTTCATCACTCTTCTTAACCTCTTAGTTGTCCTACTCTTCAGGTGTGTCCTCCCAATCTTCAAAACACGGAAGATGGCAGGGAGTAACACCTACTACTTTCTCCTGTAAATCCACCAAATCACTGTGTAGGTAAAAGAGGAGGAGAAACCATCTCTTAATCATCCTCATCATCTTATCAAGCTTTTTATTGATGGAGGAAAAATTGATTGTGGCTTTGGGTTTTAGTTGGGGAGGTGGAATAGGTTGGGCTTCCTCTTCAATGACAAGCCTTTTTCTTTTAGAGGCTTGGGAGGTCTCTAGTTTCTTAGTCCCAAAAGCACCCAATGTATATGTATAAGAATAAGGGTGAATGGCTTTTGCATTGATAAGGTAGGGTAGGTCTAAAAAATTTTATGAAGGAAAAAGGTTCTTAGTAAGGAATTTTTCATTTTCCTCATTAAGAGCACTAACATATCGGTAGATGGCAGTGACATAGGAAGAAAGAAAAAACTGACTTTTAGATTTTGTGCTCATATGGATCAATTGATCCATAAGATAACGACCAGTTTGTATAGGCTTGTTCTTGGTAAGACAGAAGAAAAGCAAGATCCTTTTGGGATATTTTCTTGTTACCTCCCCTCTTGCGTTAACAAAAAATTGATGGTACGGTGAAGTAGCCAAAAAGGTAAGGTATGAATATATTTGGCCAGGGAAGTCTTGGAGTCATGTTTGGTCTTGATAGAAATTTCAGACCAAAACTCAAAATAGATAACATCAAGGGTAGAGATGATGAATAAAATGTCACCTTCGACTTAAAGGTTAAACAGATTAGAAAGTTGCTCAAAGGTAATGTAAAAAAGGGGTGCCCAAAGGCTCAAAATACTAACCCATATTGATTGACACAAGATTTCGCTCTCCGACTTAAGGTCACGATGCATATAAATTCCAATACAATCTCCTCATATCCGAGCTCATCACGAAAAATAAATTCATTCCATCCCAGGTTTGAGAGAAATGCGTGGATGTCGCCTTTGATGCCTAGTGACTTAATAAGGAAAGTGGAAGGGATTTTGTTCGGTAGGATAATCTTAGAGGCATTTACCTTATACTGATCTTTCTCCTCTTTCGCGATCCCTTTCATCATGTATAGATCTAGTGGTCCAGAAAGTTGTGCTACTGCCTTTCCCTTTTCTACTATTGAGACTTTCTTGGGGGCCATTATGAATGAAAAAAGATTAAAAGATGTTTGAGAGTAAGGAAGAAGAAAGATAAAGAGTTTTAGTATGAGTGAATATAAACACTGTTTCAGGGGTTTATATAGGCTAGGAAAGGGGTGAAAACATCCATAAATGGTAAAAAATGCATTAAATGGAGGAGTACCATCGATTGATAATCAAATCACTTAAATGCATGACAGTTACTCAAATTCGCGACCGCTAATTGTAAGTCACGATTGCTAATTATGAAATTTATGAGTAATAGATAAAAATCCTCGAGAAATGACTCGTTCAATGATCAAACATTTAAAATTTGAACAAACTCGCGATAGGGAAAGAAAGTCACGATCGCGAATTGATGGTTGACAGCCGAATGCTGGGTACATGTAATTTACTATCGTGAATCAAGAAATAGTGACTGCGAATTACAAGACAAAAAAATATAACTATGAAAGGATAAGACTTGACTTTCTAAGCTGTGATCCACTTAATATATTGATGCCTAATTCATGCAAATTAGCATAGAGATGCATAATTACATATAAAATTAATACATCCAAATAGATAAATATCATATACAATACACAGAATAACCAATCAAGTATGAATAATGCTTCATACAAAGAGCATTCAAAAAGATCCAAATATTCAATTCAGGGAGCTTCCATTAAGCATTCCCAACTCTCTCTTAATGAAGTTCATCCTTTCTTCATTGAGAGGCTTTGAGAAAATGTCTGCAAGTTAATGATTTGTGTTTGTAAATTCTAACACAACATCACCATTTTGGACATGATCTCTAAGAAAATGATTCCTAATGTCTATATATTTGCTCCTAGAGTGTTGGATGGGATTTTTGGAAAGATTTATTGCACTAGTGTTGTCACATTTAATGGGAATGTGATCAACTACTTTGCCATAATCCTTTAATTATTGTTTCATTCGAAGGACTTAGGAGTAATAATAACCCGCAGGGACATATTCGACTTCGGTGGTAGATAAGGCAATCAAAACTTGCTTCTTACTAAACTAAGACACTAAACATTCTTCTATGAATTGGCAAGTTTCAAAAGTGCTATTTTTATCCAGAAGACTATTAGTATAATCTGCATCCTAATAACCTATAAGGCTAAATAAAGAATCTCTAGGATACCATAAACCTAGATGCAATGTGCCATGTAAATATTTGAAAATCCTTTTAAAAACATTTAAATGAGATTCCTTAGGGCAAGATTGAAACCTAGCCCACATGCATACATTAAACATTATATCAGGTCTAGAGGTAGTAAGATGAAGTAGAGAACCAATCATATCTTGATATATCTTCTCATCAACCAACTTACCTAATTTGGCCTTATCTAACTTGATGGTAGCACTCATTGGTTTCACTACTTTACATCCTTCCATACTAAATTTCTTGAGAATGTCCTTTATGTATTTGGCTTGGTTGATGAAGATCCCTTCTTTGGCTTGCTTGATTTGTAGTCTAAGGAAAAACTTGAGCTCTTCCATCAAGCTCATCTCAAATTCCCCAGTCATACACTTAGCAAAATCCCTACAAAGAGGCTCATTACTAGCACCAAAAATGATATCATCAATATACATTTGTACTATTAGTATATCACGATTATGCCTTTTAACAAACAAAGTTGTGTCAATCTTCCCCTTTTCAAAATCATTTTTCAAAAGAAAAGAACTAAGCCTTTCATACCAAGCTCTTGGAGCTTGTTTCAAACCATACAAGGCTTTATTCAATTTAAAAACACAATTTGGAGAAGTATGTGATTCAAAACTAGGAGATTGTTCAACATAAACTTTTTCCTCAATGACACCATTTAGAAAAGAACTTTTGACATCCATTTGAAATAGTTTGAAATTCATGTGACATGCATATGCTAAAAGAATCCTAATGGCCTTTAATCTTGCTATGGGGGCATATGTTTCATCATAATCAATTCCTTCATCTTGGTTATAACCCTTAGCAACTAATCTAGCCTTATTCCTAGTGATGAACCCTTGCTCATCTAATTTATTCCTAAACACCCATTTGCAACCTACAATAGGGTGTTCCTTAGGCCTAGAAATAAGTTCCCACACATTATTTCTCTCAAATTGGTTGAGTTCCTCTTGGATAACAATCACCTAACTCTCATCATCAAGAACCTCATCAATAGATTTTGGCTCAAATTGAGAAACAAAAGCAATATTATTATATAAAGTATTAAGTTGTGATCTAGTACGTACACCCTTGGATGTATCACTAATGATTAAGTCCTTGGGGCGATGCTTAAAAAATCTCCAATCTTTAGGAAGATCTTGGTTTGGTGATTCCACTTGTTGATATTGATGTTCTTTATCTTCTCTTAATGATTTGCTCTCATCATGATCCTAATCCTTTTCTCTTGTAGTATGCTCCTAATCCAATTTCTCAAAATCACCTATAATATCATCAACAAAAGAACCTTTCACAAGATCAAGCTTAGTAGATTCATCAAACACAATATTCATAGACTTTTTAACAACCATTAAACTCTTATTAAAAACCCTATAGGCCTTGCTAGTAATGGAATAACCTAAGAAAATGCGTTCATTGGTTTTTGAATCAAAATTCTCAAGATTATCCTTTGTATTCAAGATATAACACTTACATCCAAATACTCTCAGGTATGATAACTTAGACTTTCTACCAGTTCATAGCTCATAAGAAGTTTTATTAAGAATGGTTCTTTTGAAAACTCGATTGCAACATAACATGAAGTATTGATAGCTTTAGCCTAAAAGTAATTTGGCAATGAATACTCATTGAGCATAGTTCAAGCCATATCTACTAGTGTCTTATTTTTTTTTTTCTATACAACACCATTTTGTTGTGGTGTTCTAGGAGTTAAAAAGTTATGAAAAATCCCATTCTCTAAGCAATAAGATTCAAAAGACTCATTTTGAAATTCTTTTCCATGGTCACTTTTTATGGATGAAATGAAGTAACCTTTTTCAGTTTGAATCTTTTTTGCAAAACTTTGAAAAGCATAAAAAGTATCATGCTTATGATCTAGGAAGGATACCTAAGCAAACCTAGAGTAATAATCAACTAGGACTAGCACATAACATTTTCCACCTAAACTAGCTCTCCTAGTAGGTCCTATCAAGTCCATATTAATTAATTGAAGAGGTCTAGATGTACTTACAATATTCTTTGCTTTGAAAGAAGATTGATGTTGCTTCCCCATTTTGTAAGGACCACATGTTTTGTCTCTAGAGAACTTTAGCTTAGGAAGACCTTATACTAGCTTTCCCTTTGATAAGTTTTGTAAGAGCTCCATGCTATCATGTCCAAGTCTTCTATGCCATAACCAAGCTTCATTACTAAGAAACACAAGTCACTTAAAGGATTGGTTAGCCAAATTGTCTAAGTTAATTAGGTATGTATAACCTTTCCTTTCACCCTTGAAAATGTCCTTTTTTTCTACCAAAGTGGTAACTCGACATTCTCTAAGGTCAAAGATGACTTTATTACATTTGTCATATAATTGACTTACACTAAGCAAGTTAAATTGTAAGCCATCCATAAGTAAAATATCATTAATTAGAGAACAACCATTCTTATCGATGGTCCCAATGCCAATAACCTTACCCTTGCCATTGTTTCCAAATGTGAAATAGCCACCCTCCTTTTCTTTTAAGGCATTGAATAGTCTCTTGTTTCCCATCATGTGCTTTGAGCATCCATTATCCACATGCCCATTATTTGTTTCATTGGTGGCTTCTAAGCAATCATACACAACACAAGTAAATCATTTTTGCTTTGGTACCCAAGCATAGTTGGGTCTTAGGGGGCTAGGTTTTGAAGGATTCTCTAACTTGAGGTGTGCCTTCCTAATATAGTAATAAATGTTTATGTGTCTATACTTTATGTAATAGTGGCATTAGAGTTTAAACTTATGTGTCTTTCTCCTATGCATTACCTTAGTATGAGTGGAGGGTTTTCTCATACCAGCATGATGTGAGTGTGAACATGAACATGTATGAATGCGTGTAGAAGTAAATTTTCTATGTGTGTTTGAATGAGCATGATTAGCTTGATTGTAATTGTATGCATGATTGGCCTTCTTAAAAGTAGGCCTTGAGCCTTGCTGCACTTTTCCTTTGCCCTTAGGAAATGGTGGGTTAGTGTTTTGAGCACTTTTCTTTCTAATAACCTGAATACTTGATGTTTGAGGTGTTGAGGCTTTGATAAATGTTATGAGTGTAGGTGTAGATGAAAAGGCTCCATTAAAGCCTAGACCATGCGTAACTAAGAGAGGTCATTATGATACAATAAGTGTATCTAAAGCTTTCTTACCCTTGCAAAACTTAGAAATATAGTTTTAAAGTTCAATGACTTCACCTTTCTAGGAGTCATTTTCTTTTCTTAATGAAGATAGGGATGAACATTACTTGGATAGACTCTTCATAGACTTCTTGAGTTCTTTATTTGAAGCCCTTAATTCATTTGATAATTTAAGGATTTAAACTCATTTTCTAATTTTGTACACTTCTTATTATAAGTTTTCATTTGTGACTTATATTTATCACATCTCAAGGTGAGAGCTTTTAAAAGCTCATCATCTATATCATCTAACTCATCAAATTTAGAATAACAGTGAGTTTAAGTGCTTACCTCATTAGATGAATCCTCTTGAGCCATGAAACAGGTTTGCAACCTCTGCCTCTTCATCTTCTTCACTTGAGCTATCATTCCAAGTGGCTTTAAAGCTTTTCCTTTTCTCTTTGTCCCATTTCTTCTTCTTCTTTTTCTTCTTCAACTTAGGCCAGTTATATTTGATGTGGCCTTGCTTGCCACATTCATAACAAATGATATCACTTAATCTTTCTTTGGGAGTTGGAGTAACTTTCTTAAAGTTTTGTTTCTCCTTTATTCTTCTAATAAGCTCCTTTGTTATTCTAGAAAGCATTGCAAGCTCCTTCTCCTCTTTCTCACTTTCCTTTTCACTTAAGGCCACTTGAACTTCCTTCTCATTTGATGAAGACTTGAGAGCTAAGGTCCTTATTTCTAATTTTTCTAATTTTGCTCCTTGACCTTTCATTTTCTTCACTTCTTCATCTTTCTTCAAGGCTAGTTCGTGAGTTAAAAGCTTGCCTTTTAGGACATCCATTGACATCTTTCTTATCTCAAGATTGGACTCTTGGATATTACAAACTCTTGCATTAAACTTTTCAAAAAGTAAGGATTTTAGGATTTTTGAATTTACCTCGTGATTAGTGAGAACTCTCCCAAACTTCTTCATGTTTGTAATAATTGCAAGGTGTATATTTATCATATCCATGATGCTTTCTTCCTCCTTCATCATAATTAGCTCTCATTCCATCATATACATTTCAAGTCGGCTAGATTTCACCAAGGTAGTGCCCTCATGGTAGTTATCCAAGGCCTTCCAAATCCCATGAGTAGTAAGACAATGTTGGACCCTTCCAATTTCTTCCCTTAAGAGAGAACTTAGAAGGATTGCCATAGCTCTTTTGTTTCTGCCATTGGATCTCCTGCGAGCTTTTAACCCACTCCTCTCTAACGATCAATTCTTCACTTTCATCCACCACCTTAGTAGGTGGATTACACTCCTTTGCTACAATGTCCCAAAGATCTACCACATCGCTATCTAAGTAGATTTCCATCTTATACTTCCAATGAATATACTCTGCTCCATCGAAATATGGATTGAGTTGAGTGTGGATTTCTTCTTGTGCCATGATCTTTACTCACACAATTAAGTTTTTGAGTGAGACTTGGCTCTGATACCACTTGTTGGCCTAGTGTACTAAGAAGGGGGGTTGAATTGGTAGGAGATTAAAAAATAAAGAGAAAGGTTTAAGTGTTTAGAGAGTTAAGAAGGAGAAGAGAAAATAAACACATGTTAACAGTAGTTTAGGTGTTAAGAAACCTTACCTCCACTTTCCAATTCTTCACAATTAGGCATTCTTCTCAAACTAGATTGGTGTTTTCAAGCTCACACTTAATTCATACAACTTATGTTTTATAGCTCATACAAAACCCTTATAACTTATGTTTTTAGGCTCACACAAAATCTCTCACAAGCATTTTGGATAGGCTCACACTTCAACCTCTTATAAGAGTTTTAAAATCTAGGCTAACTTTTAACCTACTTATAAGAGTGTTTAATGCTAACACCAAGCAATCAATAACACATAAAAAAGAGTAAGAAGAATGAGTGGCAAAATTGAAAAAGTTTGGTTATAATAACTAAAATTCTCTTACATTTACATCAGTTTGGTAGAGCATTTATAACCAATATCCACCAAAGAGACGTTACTAAAATACTATCCCAAAATCTCTAAGTTGTGCTAGGCAGATTTTGCATTAAATGATTGTCAGGCAGAAGTCGTGGTCGCTACTAGCATTTCGCGATCGTGAATTTTCAATTTGCACTGAGGAGCCGAAAATTGCTATAGAGAACCTCGTTCTGTGTCTAATGACTAGTCCACATGTCCTTCACCTATTGGCTGTCTAAGAAACATAGCTGTTGTGTTCAACCAATTATCCAAAAGTCGTGGTTGTGATTGAACTTTTTCTTGGGCATGACTGAGACTGTAAATTCTTCTATTTAGTGAAGACAACACTTTTTTGGTTTGCGGTTGCGATAAAATCTTCGCCCTCATGATTTTTGATTTTCCAACAATTACTTAGACACTTGACATGCTGTGGTTGCAAATTTAGTTCCATCATTTGTTATTATGAAATTTAAGATCATGATATAGGACGTGAATGCCACCACAAATTCCTTTGTGAATCAACCAAGCTCCCTTCGGCTGAGTCCCAGCTACGAATTCATCTGTGAATTCCTCTAGCCTAGCTTCATCCATCCTTATTGTAAGGTCATGTTCATGATTTAGGAGATACTAATCACAAATTTGGATGTTCTTCTTAAATATGGAGATTTTGACTTTCATCCAACTTCTAATGAAAATATATCTTATAAACTGTAAAACAACACTTGATCAAAACATTAGAATTGATCAATCTTCATTATCAAGATCAAAAGAGGCTTATGGCTTAGGTTTGACCAACCGAGTTCGACAAGCACCTTCATTCTCTTTTATGGTTATGAGTAGCTTTTTGTTGCCCATCATATGCTTTGAGCACCCATTATCTGCATGCCAATCATTATCTTCATTGGTGGCTGTCATACGATCCTACACAACATAAACAAATCACTTTTATTTAGGTACCCAAACATACTTATTTCTTTAGAGGTTTGGCCTTAAAGGGTCCTCTAATTTGAGGTGAGCCTTCCTAATGTAAAAAAAGATGTTTATATGACCAAGCTTCATGCGACAATACCATTGGAGTTTAGACTATTAAGTCTTTTTCTTATGCAAAACTTCAGTACGAGTAGGGGGCCTTCTTATACTATGATGATGTGAGTGTGAGCATTGCATGAATGATTAAGAGTAAAGGAGAATTTTGTGTGTGTGTTGGGGTGAGCATGTTTCTTAGTGTAGATGAATGCATGATTAGCCTTTTTAGGCATAGGCTTTGAGCCTGGATATGCTTTCCCTTTCCCTTAGGCATTGGTAGCTTAGTGCTATGAGCACTTTTCCTACCAATAACCTTAATACTAGATGTTTGAGGTGCTGAAGCTCTAATGAAAGTAGTGAGAGAGGGTGTAAATGATGAGGAGGTTTCATTAAAGCCAATACCATATCTTACTAGGGAAGGTCTTTGAGATAAAATTAATGTATCTAAAGCTTTCCTTCCCTTTATTAAACTTAGAGAAGGAATTTCTAAGCTTAATTACCTTTTCTTTTAAGGTATTATTTTCCTTTCTCAAGGAGTTTAAAGAAGAAGAAGACCTAGTAAGACTTTCAATAGATTTTTTGGGTTCTTCATTTGAAGTCCTCAACTCAATTACAATCTCACTTAATGAGTTAAACTCATTTTCCAGTTTTAAGCATTTCTTTTTGTAAGTTTTCATTTGTGACTTATATTTGACATATCTCAAAGTAAGAGCTTCTAAGAGCTCATCATCTACATCATCAAATGCATCATAATTTTCACTAGAATAGGGTGAAGAACTTACTTCATTAGAAGAGTGATCTTGTGCCATGAAACATAGATTTGCCACTTCCTCATCTTCATCCTCTTAACTAAAGTTGTCATCCTAAGTAGCTTTGAAGATTTTCTTCTTTTTATTTGTCCCCTTTTTTCTTCTTTTTTAGCTTGGGGCAATCATACTTGATGTGGCCTTGCTTGCCACATTCATAGCATGTTACTTCACTCTTTTTTTTTTTTTTAGGTTAGAAGAAGCCTTCTTGAAGTTCCTTCTATCTTTTCTTCTTCTTATCAGCTCCTTAGTCCTTCTAGAAAGCATGGCTAGCTCTCCTCTCTTCTTTTTCACTATCATCATCACTTGAGACCACTTTTACTTCTTTGTCCTTAGATGAGGATTTGAAAGCTAAAGTCTTCTTCTCTATTTTATCATTCTTGTCTCCTTGCCCTCTCATCTTCTTCATCTCCTAACCTTTTTTCAAGGCTAGCTCATGAGTAAAAAGCTTGCTTATGATGACATCTATTGGTACTTTTTTCAATTTTTGGATTTGACTCTTGAATATTATATATTGTGGCACCAAACTTCTTAAGAGGTAAGGATTTAAGTGTTTTGATGTTTACTTCATGATTGGTGAGTACTCTTTTGAATTTCTTCATGTTTGTGATGAGGGATTGAAGTCTTTTCATCATATTGGGGATGCTTTCATTGTCTTTCATCAAGAATAGCTCCCATTCTGTCTCATACATCTCCAATCTATTAGATTTCACCAAGGTTATGCCTTCATGGTAATTCTCCAAAGCTTTCCAAATTCCATGGGCTATAAGGGAATGTTGAACTCTTCCTATTTCTTCCTTTGACAAAGAACTAAGAAGGATTGCCATTGCCCTTTTATTACTCCTATTTGATTTCTTATGAGCCAATACCTATTCCTTTATTGGGATTAAGTCTTCACTTTCATCAACCACCTTAGTAGGAGCTTCCACTATTTTGCCACAATATCCTAAAGATCCACCACATCGTTGTCTAAATATATCTCCATCCTATATTTCCAATGTGTATAGTAGGATCCATCGAAGTATGACTTGAGATGGATCTGAATTCCTTCTTATGCCATTTATCTTCACTCACTCAATTAACGGTTTTAATAAGACCTTGCTCTGAGACCACTTAATGGCCTTTGAGCACCAAGAAGGAGGGTTGAATTGGTGGGAATTTAAAAAGTTTGAAAGGAAGAGAATGAATTTAGTGATTGGAAGAGTAGGAGAAAAGATGAACACATAATATTTTATAGTGGTTTGGGCATTAATAAACCCTACGTCTACTCCTCAATTCTTCACAATTAGGTGTTCTACTATCATTATATTGTGTTTCCAAGCTCACACCAAACTTGTACACTTTGTGTTTTATGACTCACACACAACCTTACAACTCGTGTTTTAAAACTCACACAAAAAGCTCTCAAATGTTTTCCCAAAGGCTCACACTTAACCCGTACAAGAGTTTTATAATTAGGCTAACTCTCAAATCTAATAATAATGGTGTTTAATGCTTACACCCAATAATATCAACTCAAATACAAAGAATTTAAGGTTGAGAAACAAAATTGTAAGAGTTTGGCTATATTCAATGCTATTCTCTTGCATTCATATATGTTTGACAGAGTATTTATAGGTAATAACCATCAAAGAAATGTTACAAAGAAACTATGTTTAAATCTCTAAGGTAAGTTAGGTAAATTTCGCTTTAAATGCCTGTAAGATTGATTTCATAGCTGTGAATGTATGTTGCAGTCACAAATTACCATTTTAAGCTAAAAAAGTTGAGATTGCTATGGAGAACCCTGTTTGTATCTAATGACTAGTCCACTTGGCATGTTGTTATTTGGTCTTTTAAGAAAAATAGTCGTTATGCTCATCCAACAGATAAAAAGTTGCGATTTAAATTCTTCTAAGACGCGATTGGTACTGCGAATCATTCTGTTTGATAAGGAGAAATTGCTTCAACAAATCACGGCTTAACAATTTATTTTACCCTTACGAAATTTGATATGTCAATGATTATCTTGGGCACTTAGCAAACTTTGGTTATGAACTTAGTTCCCTCCAATCAATTATAAAAGTAGCGGTCGTGACTACCAACACAATTGTCACCGCGAATTAGACTATTTGAGTTTCACGTCTTTCTTGGTAAGGTCATGACTATGATTTGCTCTGCGAATTCATCTAGTTTAATTTCATCCATTTCTTTTGAAATGTCGCGATCACAGATTAGAGGTTCTATCGCAATTTAGAATGCCTTTCATAATGCTCTAGATTTAGAATCCCATCCAATTTGCAAAGCAAACCTATCTTAAAAACTGCAAAATCAATACTTAAAATTGATATTAAAACTTATTAATCTACATTGTCAAGATCAAAAAGAGTTTTGTTCTAGGTTTGACCAACCTAGTCTAACATGTTATTTACTAATAACAACATTATAATAGGAGTATATTATAATAAATATTGGCCTAGTGCACCAAGAAGGGGGATTAAATTGATGGCTGATTAAAAATTAAAAATAAAGTTAAAGTCTTTAGGAAGTTATGAACTGTAATAGAAAAATCAACATAAGAAGTTTATAGTGGTTCAAGTGTTAACAAACCCTACATCCACCCCCAATTCTTCATTATTGGGTATTTCACTCAACTAAACTGGTGTTTTCAAGCTCACACTTAACTTATACAACTTGTGTCTTATGGCTCACATAAAACCCTTACAACTTGTGTTTTTAGGCTCACATTTCAACCTCTTACAAGAGTTTTAAATGCTAGACTAACTCTGAACTTACTTACAAAGGTGGTTTATTGCTCACATCAAACAATCAACAACACATAA
>CATIWR010538095.1:0-10859 GCA_949677035.1 Omphalea diandra
GATTACTTGGCATATCATTTGTGAATAAGCACTTGCATATGGAACTAAAAGGGGCATTGTGACCGACTTGTCAAACACTTGCAAATCACAGGAAGATGGACCAATAGGTCCCAAATCATATGTCAAATGAATTATAGGAAGATGGACTAATAGGTCCCAAATCACATGTTACATGAATCACATGAATATCCCGGGAGCAATGTTTGCCTTGCTCGGTCACGACAAAAAAAAAAAAAACAAAGCTATTGCATTTGCACTTGCATAGTCAATTGTTATACTTGCAATGTATCTTAATGATATTTGATTATGGATTATGCCATGAGAATTTCATTATTGTTTTTATTCACTGAGTCGCGACTCACCAAATCGCAAATTTTTTTTTTCAGATACTGAAGAATAGGAATTGGACACTTTGGTGCTTTGAGTTTTACATTGAGATATATGGACCACAAGTTGTCGGTTGAATCCCAACTCTCTCTCTCCTTGTGTCATATACATATATGTACATCAAACACATGTTGGATTATGTGTGTAGGAGGGATAAAACCTGTATGCATATGTATTTTGGACATGAATGATATGAGTTATGTAAATGAATATGGCTGTTACAGTTATTAGTATCAGAGCAACTATGAATACGGTCGTTACAGAAATTAAACATTAATTTATAGATTGAGAAAGGCATCATATGTTAATTATGAAACTAAATAAGGAATGCATTAATTATGATGAAACTTCTTACCCCATAGCAAGATTAAAGTCCATTAGAATTCTTTTAACATTTACATGTCACATGAACTTTAAACTTTTTCAAATGGATGTAAATAGTGCATTTTAAAATGGTTTTATTAAAGAAAAAGTTTATGATAAACAACCTCCAAGTTTTGAATCTCATGATTTTCCAAACCATGTTTTCAAATTAACTAATGCCATATATAGTTTGAAACAAACTCCAAGAGCTTGCTATGAAAGGCTTAGTTAATTTCTTTTACAAAATAATTTTGAAAAAGGAAAGGTTGACACAACTTTATTTATGAAAAAGTAAAGCAAGGACACACTCATTATGCAAATCTATATTGAAGATATTATATTTAGTGCTATTAATGAATCTCTTTGTAAAGAGTTTACTAAGTGTATGACTAACGAGTTTGAGATGAGTATAATGGGTGAGCTTAAGTTCTTTCTTGGCCTTTAAATTAAGCAACCAAAAATAGCATATTCATCAACCAAAGAGCTACTAAAAAGATTTAGTATGGATGGATGCAAGGTAGCTAAGGCCTCAATGAGTGCATGAATAAAGCTAGACAAAGATGAATTAGGTAAGCCTATTGATGAAAATAAGTATAAAGGTGTGATTAGCTCTCTCTTTCATCTTACCGCTTCTAGACCCGATATCATGTTTAGTGTTTGTTGGTGTGCCAGATTCCAATTTTATCATAAGGAATCACATTTGCAAGCAGTTAATAGAATTTTAAAATATTTGCATAGTACATTGTATTTAAGATTTTGGTATCTTAGAAATTCATCATTTAGTTTTTTAGATATTTAAATGTGGATTATGTCGGTCATTTCATGGATAGGAAGAACACTTCTAATACTTACCAATTTATTGATGAGTATTTAGTTTCTTAGTTTAGCAAGAGCAAGTTTCGATTGCCTTATCCATTACTGAAGTGGAATATATAGCAACAGGTTATTGTTGCACCTAAGTTTTTTAGATGAAAAAAAAACTCAAGGATGTGGCAGAGATGTTGATCTCATTCCCATAAAATGTGAAAACACAAATGCAATAAATCTTTCTAAGAATCCCATCCAACATTCAAGAAGCAAGCATATTGACATTAAACATCATTTTAGACATTAACCACATGGTTCTACAAATGGTGCAACCATTCCCACATGGTTCTACAAATGGTGCAACCATTCATTAATTATGCTTTTAGCCATTTCTCTTCAGTTTTAAACCTATTTTTTAGCTATTTAAATCCCATAAAATCCTTCTCTTTCATTTTTTAACTCTTCTTTCATTCAAACTTTCTTTTCTCTTTCAAGTCTTCTTTTCTCTTCATCTTATCTTCACATCTATGGCTCTTAAGAAGTACACTAAAATAGAAAAGGGCAAGGGGATTACCCAATCCTCTTCCCTTCCTCTTAGAACCTCCTTGCCTCTACATAAAATGGAAGGAATGACAAGAGAGGAAAAAAAAGTTATGAGTCAAACAAGAAGAAATTGATTCAAGCTAATAAGGTTCCATAAACCTTTCCTCTTGCTACTATTATATTAGAGGAAGAAATAAATGGCTACCTAAATAACTTAGGTCAGTTTCCCTTCATTTATGGAGAAGAACCAAGCTATGAAGACAATATATGGAAGTTTATATGCACAATGAAAATAAATAAAGATGTAGCTCAATGAATAAAAACAATAATAAGATTCTTAAAGCACAACCAACAATCAAATATCATTAGGATACATTAAAAGTATGACAATTGACCATGCAAGTACACGTACAATAGATTGTTTTTTATCGTGACCTTCCAAGGCAAACACTGTTCTTGGTAATTCATGTAATTTAAGTGACATTTGATTTTTGTTGGCTATCATGTAACAAGTGAATCATTTGATTAATAACATATGTCAAAAGGACATATTAATCCATTTTCCTCGAGATTTGCAAGTGTTTGACAAGCTAGTCACAACATCCTTTTAGTTCCATATGCCAATGTTCATTCACAATGGTATACCAAGTAATCATTAAGAGCATATAATTCTCACTTGACTTGTATTTACATGTAAAGTGTAACAATTCAATCACATATACATGTAATAGAACATAATCATATTATAAAATTATTACACATACACATTAGAATCTAATTATGGTTTTTACTCACCTTTTGATGCGACCAACCTTTATAGTAGGTTTGGTTCTCTTACTAGGGCTTCTTCAAAGTGTTAAGATCTTAATATTTAATACATACATAGTTACAAGTATGTCAAAATCATTATGAATGCTTGATATGCAACTATGACATGATCCATGCAAGTGGACCTAGTGTTTATACATATTTACCTTATATAGCAGCCTAACCTTACTACACTCTCATAGTAATAAATCTAGATATACTTATCCAAATGACTTGATTCTTTTTTCAAATAAAATATATATACAAAATGATACAACATAGTCATAGGTCAATATAAGACATAGAAAATGTGGTCAATTTTGAATTTTGCCCTGTTTCAATGTCATTTTAGTCTAAACATGTCCTACATTCTTGGATATATCTCAAATTATACAAATCCAATTACAAAAAAGATCTACCAGAAGTTACAAAACATATAAAATAACAATTTTCATATTTTAATCATTGTATAATTCAGTCTATAAATTCATCAAAACAAATGACCAATCTCAGGGTGAGCAGGTTTTTAACATGTTGACAATTAGTCATAATGAAGGGGAAATATCTCAAAAACCATGTTAAATTTGGCAGAAAAATTTCATAAGAATGTAGATTAGACATAAATATATAACTTTTAAGCTTGTCACTTCACCAAATTCTGAATCTATGGCCATCAAATTCTTAGAAAACAAAATTATAAAACTGATGAGGTTTAATCAGTTTCAAGGTCAGTCACAATCGATGAGCCATATTTCTTTCCACACAACAAATCAAGCAAAATTGCTTTATAGGTATTCAGAGAGGATGTAACCCTACAAATTTCATGCTTTTCACTTTGTCTAAATCCGAGTATAAGGTCATCAAAATATAAGAAAACATAAAGACTGAGGTGATTTTGGTTGGTTGTGAACCAGCCCTAATGAAGGAGCCATATCTCCTCACACACACCAAATTAAGCAAAAATGTATTGCATGCATTTAGGTGGGTAATAAACCTACTACTTTCATATTTTTCACTTTCCCAAATTCCTCTTCTAAGGTTATGAAAATATGGGTACAAAATTTTGCTCCAACAATAAAACCAACACAATCAGCTATTTTTTCCCTTAAATTTCAATTTCCACACATGAGCTCTACCTCAAATACTCCATAATTCTTACTAAACATGCATGATTAACATTCATGAGGGATTAATTTCATGTGGGAAGAAGATAAATGAACTTACTTATTTTTCTAGAACTAGAAAAGCTTATGATTCTTTCCTAGGCAACTCAATCTTTTCCCTCTCCATCTTCTTCTTCTTCTTCTTTTATTTTTTTCTTCCTTAGCTCTCTCTTTCTTCTGCTGCCCTTCACATATAACCTATCTATTTTGGTCCTAAAGGTTAAAAAAATTCCACTTGTAAACCTATTGTAACAAGACAAAATCATGGTGTCTCATTTATATTGGTTGAAAGTTCACTTTTCCCCTTTAGTCCCTCTTCTTCACTCCTTCATCATCTCTATCCATCTCCTAATCCCCACATGCTCCTTATACTTTTAAATAAGCTCTAAAATGCCATTATTTATGATACTATAACATGCACACAACATAAGATAATTTGCCATGCAACTATACAAACATTACATAAATGTTCAAGTGTCCCAAATGCAATGGTGAATGTGTCATCATCGTGCTTATCCAATTCACATATCTAAATGATAATTTATCCATTGCATATGTTCATGTGGGATTTCAAATCATTTATGTAATGAATATGCTTGTGTGAGAATGCCAATGAATGTGAATAAGGATGTTACGTTTATTCCCCTCTTATGAAGAATTTCGTCCTCAAAATTCAATACCTATAAACAAATATGGATACTGTCATGTAATGTTCTCTTTGGATTCCCATTTAGCCTTTTATTATAAGTGATTTCACCATAACATATTAACCAAAGGGATTTCTCAATTTCATAACTGTTTTGTCATATGACTAATGATTTTCACTAGTTCTTCAATGCAACTTATATCATCTGCAATTGTTATTGCTGGATCCTTAGGTATATGTGTAGGATCAAACTAATACTTTCTGAGTGTATTCACATGGAATACATCATGAATTTGAGCCATCTTTGATGGTAGTGGTAGCCTATAAGCCAATAGACCGACTCTTTCTACGATCATATGCTCCTATGTATTGAGGACTCAATTTGCCCTTCTTGCCAAATTGAATTATTCATTTCCATTGTGAAACTCGAAGGAAAATTTTGTCCCCCAACTCATATTCCATTTTTCTTATGTGCTGGTCTGTATAGCTCTTTTGCCTATCTTGTGCCGCCTTAAGTTTGCTTTTGATTACCTTCACCTTATCCGCAATGTCTTGCACTAGTTATGGCCTTTCTAAAACATGTATCCCTTCTTCATCCTAATAGATTGGACTTCAACATTTTCTTCCATATAGTGCTTCATATGGTGCCATTTGTATACTGCTATGATAATGATTATTATAAACAAATCAATCAAGGCAATATATTTATCCCATGCAGCTTTGAACTCTATCACAAAAGCTCAAAGCATGTCTTCAAGTGTCTGAATTATCCTTTCTGATTGCCCATTTGTCTGATGATGAAAAGCAGTACTTAAACTCAACTTGGTACCCAAAGACTATTGTAAACTAACCCAAAATTGAGATGTAAATCATGGATTTTATCTGATACAATGGACATTGGAATGCCATGTAATCTGACAATTTCATCTACATATTTCATGGCTAAGTGCTTAAGTAAACTACCCTATCGAATAGGCAAAAAGTGGCTAACTTAGTTAGTCTATCAATGATCACCCATATAGCATCATTCTTTTTCAAAGTTCTTGGTAACCCATATACAAAGTCCATGGTTATTCTTTCCCATTTCCATACTGGAATCGTCAATGATTTCAATTTTCCAACTGGTGTATGTTCCATTTTGATATGCTAATAAGTCAAACATGTTGAAAAATAGCCTGCTACATCTTTCTTCATTTTAGGCCACCAAAAATGAGATCACAAGGTATTATACATTTTCATGATTCCTGGATGCATGGAATATAAAGCATTATATCCTTCTTATAGATTTCTCTTTACAAGTTATCAACATTACACACACAAATACGAGAACCCAATATCAAGACATCATTTCGAATATCAAAATCACCATGTCTCCCATGTTTTACCATCTTAATCATTCTATGTAACTTTGGATCCTTGCCCTGTGCTTGTTTAATTCAATCATGCAACATTGGTTTCACTTGAAAAGTAGCAATCAATACCCCATTCTTTGGTATGTTTAATTTCATATTCATAGCTTGTAATTGAACTAAATAAGACAATGGAAATACCTATAAATGAGCTAGACTGCTTCTTGATTTCCTGCTCAAAGAATAAGTAAACATATTTGCCTTCCCTATGTGATACTCAGTGGTAAAATCATAATCCTTTAGCAGTTCTAACCACCTTATCTATCTCATGTTTAATTCTTTTTAGCTCATCAAATACTTCAAGCTCATGTGATCTATAAATCTCTAAAACGTTTCTCCATACAAGTAATGTCTCTATATTTTCAAAGCAAAAACAACGATAGTAAGTTATAGGTACTAGGTAAGATAATTCATAAAGCTTCAATTGTCTAGATGCATATGCAATTACCTAACCACGCTGCATTAAAACACATCCCAAACCTTGATGAGAGGCATCACTATATACTACAAATGTTCCATTACCAGTAGGAATTGCTAACACTAGAGCATATGTCAATCTATCTTTTAATTCATCAAAACTCTTCTGACATGCTTTAGACCACTAAAATGCTGCATTTTTCTAAAGTAACTTAGTTAAAGGAGTAACTATAAGTGAAAATCCCTCAATAAATCGATGATAATACCCAGTTAGTCTTATGAAACTTTAGACTTTTGCAACATTCTTTGGGGTTTCCCATTTTACTATTGCTTCAATTTTGTTTTGATCCACCTCTATGCCTTTTTTAGAAACTATATGTCCTAAAAATATCACATGGTCAATCCAAAACTCGTACTTGCTTAATTTAGCAAATAGTTATTTTTCTCCCAAAATTTGCAACACAATTCTTAAATGTTTTTCATGCTCCTCTGTGCTTCTTGAATACACCATTATGTCATCAATGAACTCAATTACAAATTTTTCTATGTAAGACTAAAATATTTTGTTCATACGAGTTATAAACATTGCCAGTGCATTAGTCAAACCAAATGACATCACAAAAAATTCATAATGCCTATATCTAGTTTGAAAAGCTATCTTCAGTGCATTTGGGTTTGACATTTTGAGCTGATAATATCCTGATTTCAAGTCAATTTTAGAAAATACTCGTGCTCTTGGTAACTGGTCAAATAGATCATCTATCCTTGATAAAGGATACTTGTTCTTCACATTAACATAATTTAACTTCCTGTAATAAATACACAACCTCATTGTCCCATCTTTCTTTTTAACAAATAATATTGGAGCACTCCAAAGGGACACACTAGGTCTGATGAATCCCTTTTCAAGTAATTCCTGTAATTGGGTTTTTAATTCTCTAAATTTTGTTGAAGCCATCCTATAAGATGGAATGGATATCGGTGAAGTTCTTAGGACTAACTCAATTATGAATTGTATCTCCCTATCAGGTGGCAAACTAGGTAAGTCAACTGAGAAAATAGTTTGAAACTCATTTACCACAAAAATATTCTCAAGTAATTCATTTGTGAACCTTGTGTCTATAATATCTGCTAAATAAGCCTCACAACCAATTTTAATCATGAGAAAAGCCTAGATAGCATAAACTAGACATGCAGGTACAATTTGCCTTTCCCTTTGAAACACAACCCTTATAGGATTTGGAGATTCTAGAACAACTTCCTTAGTAAAACAATTCACTATTGCATGATATTTGGACAACCAGTCAATACCCAGTATCACATCAAATTCACAGAGTGCAACAATACTAGATTAGTATTCAATTCAATGTCATCAATGTGAATGACACAATCACGACATACCTTATCTACAATCATCATATTTATCAAAGTACTAACACATAGATTAAAGCCTAAAGGTTGACGCTTACTACACAATTATGATCTATGTTTAATTAAATGAATGAATGTGTAGAGCTATGATTAATTAATTCATCAACTTCTAAATCATAGAGAAAATGTTTACTAATGATTACTTCTAGAGCACAATAGCTTCTTGCCTAGTCATGGAAAATACTCTGGCCTGCGTCAGGGGGTCTAGAACTCTGACCTTATGATATACTCATACCATGACCAATTGTGGTTTATGGTTGTTTTACCTCTACCTCTACCCCTGCCAAATGATACTCCAACTCCACTAGACTTTGAAACTTTAACTATGGACTCTGATGTAGCTCTGTCTTTGCTTCTCTCTGACATTTTAGATCTTGAAAGATAATCTCTAAGCATATGATCAAGAGACCCATAAAAGTAGCACCCACTAGTTAATTTTTTACATTCACCCATATGTTGCTTGCCATAATGTACACATGAGGGTCGTTGTTGCATAACTTAGCCTTGACCACTACCTGCATATGATGAAACTCTTAATCCTCTACCTCTATAGCTAGAGTAACCATCCCTAGCACTAGATTGTGATGGCATATATTCTCCATGTTTACTTTTCTTTCTATTATAATCTCCCACAAACTTAACAGACCCTCTTTTTACTTGTTGTTTTGTAACATCCCTATCCACATTTATTGGCATTATCACATGAATATATTCATTGCATAAATGATTTGAAATCCTACATGAACATATGCATTGGATAAATGATCATTTAGATACGTGAATTAGATAACACAACAATGACATATGCACCATTACATTTTGGACACTTGAAAATATATGTAATGTTTGTATAGTTGAATGGCAAATTGTTTTATGTTGTGTGCATGTTATAGCATCATAAATAATGGTGTTATAGAGCTTATTTTAAAGTATAAGGAGCATCTAAGAATTAGGATATGGATAGAGGTGCATAAGGAGTGAAGAAAAAGGACTAAAAGAGGAAAGTGAACTTCCAACCAATAGGAACGAAGCACCATGATTTTGTCTTATTACAATAGGTTTACAAGTAAAATTTTTGACCCTTTAAGATCATAATATAGAGCTTAGACATGAGGTATAGTAGAAGAAAGAGAGAGCTAAGGAAGAAAGAAAGGAAAGAAAAAGAAGAAGAAGAATAAGGAGAGGGAGAAGAGTGAGATGCCTAAGGAGGAAGTCTAAGGTTTTCTGGTTTTGGGAAAATAGGTAAGTTAATTTGTCTTCTTCTTAAATGAAATGAACTCCTCATAACATGTTAATCATGCATGGTTAGAGAGAATTATGGAGTATTTGAGGTAGAACTCTTGGATGGAAGTTGAAATTCAAAAGAACAAGAGCTGATTGTGTTGATTTTGTTGTTAAAACATAATTTGTACCCATGATTTCATAACCCTAGAAGAGGAGTTAAAGAAAGTACAACATGAAACTTATAGCTTTATGCCTCCTATAAAAGCATATGAAATAATTTTGCTTGATTTGATGTGTGTGAGGAGTTATGGCTCATTCATTAGGGTTCACAACCAACTGAAATCACCTCAGTCCTTCTATTTTCTTATATTTTAATGGCCTTAGGTTCTGATTTTGATAAAGTGTAAAACATGAAATTTGTAGGTTTATATACCATATAAATACTGTAAAGCAGTTTGGATTTATTTGTTGCTTGAAAAGAGATATGGCTCATTAATTGTGATTGACCCTGTACCCGGATGAAACCTCACTTGTCTTTTAATTCTGTTTTCTAAGAATTTGATAGCCACAGATTAGGAATTTGGTGATGATTTAAACTTTAAAGTTGTATATTTATATATTATCTACATGACTGTATAATATTGTTGCCAAATTTTGTGTGGTTGTTGAGATATTGCCCCTTCATTATGACTGATTATCAACATGTTGAAAACCTGCTCACCTTGAGATTGGTTATTTGATTTGGTGATTTTATAGACTTAATTAGATAATGAGTAAAATATGAAAAATTTTCCTTTATGTGCTTCATAACATATGGAAAATTTTTTTTGCAATTTGATTGGTAGAATTTGAGATATACCCAAGAATGTAAGACCTACCCAGATTGAGATGACATTTTCTATATGTCTTATATTGGCATGAAATTTGAATATGTTATAGCATTATGTGTCTAGTTTATTTAAAAAAAGGAATCAAGTCATTTGGATAAGTATATCTAGAATTATTGCTATGAGAGTGTAGCAAGTTCAGGCTGCCATATAAGGAAAAACATGCATAAACACTAGGTCCACTTGCATGGATCATGCCATAGTTACATACCAAGCATTTATAATCATTTTGGCATACTTATAACCATGTATGTATCAAATGTTAGGATCTCAACACTTTGAGGAAGCCCTAGAGAGAGAACCAAACCTACCGTAAAAGTTGGTTACATCAAAAGTGAGTAAAAATGATAATTAGATTCTAATGTGTCTATGTGTGATAATTTTATGATGTGATTATCTCCTATTACATGTATATGTGATTGAATTGTTACCTTTTACATATGAATACAAGTCAAGCAAGTATATGGTCTTAATGATTACTTTGTATACCATTATTATGAACACTTGCATATGGAACTAAAAGGATGTTGTGACCAGCTTGTAAAACACTTGCAAATCACATGGAAGATGGACTAATATATCCTATTGGCACATGTTATCAATCAAATGGTTCACTTGTTATATGTTGGCTAGGAAAATCAAATGTCACTTGAATCATATGAATTCCCAGGAGCAGTGTTTGCCTTGCAAGGTCACGACACAAAAATAAATCTATTACACTTGTACTTGTATAGTCAATTGTTATACTTATAATGTATCCTAATGATATTCTTAT
>CATIWR010538098.1:0-26604 GCA_949677035.1 Omphalea diandra
ATAAAACAATTTGTCATACAACTATACAAACACTACATATATGTTCAAGTGTCCCCAAATGCAATGGTGCTTCTAAATGATTATTTATCTAATGCATATGCTCATGTGATAATGTCAATGAATGTGGCTAGGGATGTTACATTACTTCTTTTAAGATTCGAAGGACCTAAAGACCATGCCTTTGGATGATCTATTGGAGAATCTCATTGATTATGAGATACTCTTACTATGGAAGCACTATCCACATCAGAGGTAGCTAGTAAGATAACGATAAAAGTTACACTTAAGTCCATTTTTAAATAGAATGCCATTGGTGTGGGAAACAAAATACAATGACCATTGATAAATACACAATGATAGTTGAAGCTAACTTAGAACTTGAAACTTTAATGACTATTAAAATACTACAATTGGCAGAACAATGAACATGGAAGATGACCTAATGACCATTATATCAACATTATAAATATTATGGAGATTATGTGAAAAGGATTAAGTTATAATAAGTGTAGGAGATGACTCAATGACTATTGAAAGAAGCAATGAGAGTGGGACTCCAACCATAATGGTAGGAAAAATCATTTGTACAAAATTGAGGAGTCTATGTAAAATTGACATTGCTAAATGACTATTGCAATCAAATAACAATTGTTGTAAGATTCCTTAATATGCGTATCCATTATAAGATTCTCAATATGCATAGGATCATCTCAATGACTATTGTTAAGAAATCAAAAGTAGTAGCCAACTATTAAAGTAAAACATTAAAACTATTAATCACTCAATGACCATAACATACATCTCCAACGATCACTGCTATGTAATAATAGCAATTTAAATAAGTCTTATAGTTTTTTGACTATATGAGTACTGGCTAGTTTTCTTTCAACTATTATATATCTAGAGATCCATAACAATTTTACAAAATGAAAAACTAACAAAGAGATATGCATTTTTAGAAAAAGTGCTTGTTAGAATTTTCCAAAAGCTTATATGAGTTATCTTTTGAAGAGAAAAGAATAAGCTATTGTCAAAGTTACCTTAGTAAGCTTAACTTGAGTTCTTCTGAAGCTCCATTTATAAGCTCAATTTTCTATTTATTTTCTTTGAGTAATACTTGTATTATTTACATAACGATCATTTCTTAGGTTAGGAAAACTAAAAATCTATTTTCTTATGAAATTTTAAGATGCTACCTGTAAATATGTATTAGGTATGCTTTTATAGTGCTTAGAAACTATTTGTGAAAGGCTCTTGGTGGTGGTTGAAAAGCTCATTAGTGTTAAGGCTTGAGTGATGGATGAAAATTCACTTATTTATAAAGGTTTGAATAATACATGCAAGCTATTTAGTGGCAAAACTCTCTAGTAGAAGAGAGAAAGTAGGCCAAGTTTAGGCTAAATCTCTATAAACCATGTTGTTATGGTGTTTGAATCTTCTCTTATTTTTGAAATGTTAATTATTTTCCATTACGTTATTCACCCTCCCCTCATCCCCCTTCTCCACCTCCAGAGCATCCTAGGACAACAAATTAACTATTAGTTAAAATCCTTAAATGAAATTTCCTAACATATATATATATATATATATATATATATAATTCTAATGTAATGAAAAAAGTCAAAGTGGCTTGACTTTAACTTGTCATGTTTGGTTTTTGTAATTTAATCCTTCTACCAAACTATGTCTCAAGTAGATCTAGACTATGAAACAGTATGAAATAATGTAAACTTCAATTTTAGTACTTGATTCCCAAGTTTATAACTATAATGACTATATTCTTGAAAACTGCTTTTCAAGAATGACTTTCTACTTTGCATAATGAGTATTTTACCTTGCATAAATATTTTTATTATGACTTAATCAATGTCGATAAGACATATAATCCCATTATAAAGAAGGTCAAATCCTCTATCTCTTATTCATATCACTTCATATGATGTCCTACATACCTAATTATTACTCTATAATTAAGTGTAAAAGCTACATTGATTAGTGTCAAAGCATGTAGTTAGACATATAGGCTAGCATATCAATTTGAAGTTAAGAGATCATAATCATAGCCAATATAAGAGATTTCCATGACAAATTATTCAAGTAATAGGAATCCATACATTAGCCCATCATGTCTCCACATGATTTGTCAATTAGAACAATTACATTCTAATGGAAGGATATAATGTATGCTAGTCTATCCATTGTATTAATGTCTTTTCTTGGTAATGTTATGACCAAGGATTATTTAAGAGTAGTTATGAGTGCCTTGAAGTTTTCACTCCAACATGTGGAATCTTGTTAGCGACTCCATCCTTTTATCAACCAACAAGGGGTCGAGAGGACAATAGTTTTACATTGGTGAGAACCCTAAAAAGTGGCACATGATCGAATCAACTAGGGATCCTTTAGGCCTTACGTAAGTTCAAAGCCCTTTTTATCTAAATGATGGTTAATGGGGGACAAAAGTGGGATAACACATTGGTATCATCCCTATAATATACGGAGTCACCACCTAACTTTGGTCGGGATAAGAGTCCAGGCAAGGCAAAATTTAAATCTAACTTAGCCATTTATAAGGCCCAATCATCTTTACCCCATCAAATATCAAGTTTGGAAATTAGGTATGACTTGGGAAAGAGGTTAGGCACCCTCAAACTGCCTAGATATTGGGATTTGACCTTTGGGCATCTTTGGTTCACTTTTAACATTTTAATTGTATTATTAATTAATCTAGTTAATGTCCCTAAACATGTTTCTAATGCAATCTAATTAATCATATAAAGTCTTCAACAATCTAAAGGGATGAGGGTCATGCATCAAGGCATAAGGTGGAACATGCACGTCATCCACATCATGCATTTCAAAAGGGAAAGGAGGTCATGTAACATAGTGTGGTGTGAAACATGCATATCGCCATTCACATATGATAAACCTTGGTAATGGTCACTAAGACCACCATTTATGGCCAAAGTAAGATAAGCACCTACACCTAAAAGAAGTACACAAGTTATTAGTCATGAAAGCACATATAAAACATCAAAGCAAATAAACAAAGTTCATATATGCTTTTCACTATGTCTCAAAGTCAAGGGACCTAAACATGTTTCTAAGTCCATAACAAGAACATTGTAACATCACATGAACCAAATAGCATTAAAGCATCAAACATGCAAAATATGTAAGTTATGAAACAAAGGAAATCATAAACATGAAATGCAATGGCATTTTGGAAGATATTGATGGCCTAAGACAATATCATGAAAAGAGGGATCCTAAGGTCATTAAACCCTCTCCCTCATTACTGTCAAAGAGCTTAGCATCCATAAGCATCACTAACCATTAAAAAGGTCAGGGTACTAATCTACAAAGGGTGAATCATAGGGCCAAAACACACACTTAGCAATAAAATAAAAAAAATGTAACTAGAATGTTATGACATGGCTCTCAAAGTCCTAAGAATACTTAATTCCTCACTTAATCATAGCCAAAGTGAAGTTAAAATAAAAACTTAAATGCCTTAATAACGCACAAGCTAAATGAACATAAAGTCTTGACATATAAGAATTCATTAAAAAAAGAAACTTTCCAACTTGGTCATCATCCCATTATATGATTAAATAGGGGTCCTAGGTCATAAGACCTACACATATTTTGCTAATGGAACTCCTAAGGATCAAAGAAAATAGTTTGAAAATAGAGAAATTTGAATAAGAAGGAAAATAAAGTTTCATTTTATCCTTAGTCGAAAGTAGGTTATACAAACAACTTTGAGGTCTGTATGGACTACATAAAATCTGTAAAAGCCTTTGAAGATTGGTTTTGAAAATAAATAAGAAAAGAGAAATGGGAATAAGAGGAAAGAATAGGGGTTCTTGGATGCTCCTAGTGTGTTATCTTACCTTCAAAGGCTCACTATGTTAATCTTATCCTTTAAAATATAATGGAATGCTTGGGAATGTAAGACAAAGGATGTTATTCTAATTTGGGATTAAGTGTTGATGAGTTAGGGTTTTTATTTTTTATGTAAATGGGTATTTATAGAGATAATTTGGTAGAGTTTTCCTAGGGTTATCTAAGTTTCTCCTTCCTCTTCAAATGGTGTAGGATTTATAGAGGAAGGAAGGTGCACCATAAGTTGAATGCTTTTGGCAGTATGGTATTCACATCTAACTATAAAGAATGCTATGAAAGTTTTAGAATTGAGGTTTTTTAGATATATATACAACCAAGAAGTTGTTTGTATAGCTTTCTTATATGATTATACAACCTTAGGGTTTAAAGGTACATGATTCCATAATCTTCTAAGGGATAGGGTTTAAAACATAGTTGTACAACTAAGCAGAGGGTTTGCACAGCTAAGCTTGTACATGATTCCAAAGTCTTCCAAAGGTAAGGGTTTAAGACATGGTTGTACAACTAAGTAAAGGGTTGTATAACCAAACTTAATTGGTTATACAATTAAGCTTAATGGGTGTACAAACCACAACATTTGGGCAGAAGTCTTAGGCTTTCAGCTTTTATAGGTATATAAGGTTGGGTTTTGGGTTTAACCTAAGGTCATGCTTTTCCTTTTTATTGCAATTTCTCTTGCATTTTGGGGAATAATTCTAGTTATTTTCATCATTGGGCTTTCACATCTTAGGCTAAGTAGAATTTGGTGCCCACAGTTTGGCCTTACTTTTTCAAGCTTAGAAAATGACATTTGAGAAATGATTATTTAAACAAGAATCAACAAAGCAATGCAGCAAATGTAAACACTAGGAAGAATACCAAAGGACATAATGTTTTAATAATTCCTTAAGCAGGTACTAAAGCTTATCCTAGTAGCTATATAGCAAGTACTAGTGTGTCTGGTATGCCTTTAGCATCTTTCAAGTACTAACTAGATGTTTCAACAACTCTTAAGCAAGCACTAATTAGAATTTGGTAGCTCTTCTAGCAAGTACCAATGCATTCTATATGTTTCCAGCACCTCTTAAGCAGGTACTAGTTGTCTCAACATCTCTTTAGCAAATATTGATTAGGTTTTAGTAGCTCTTCTAGAGGTACAAATGCATTCTTATATATTTCTAGCAGCTCTCTAGCATGTACTAGTCAGACTATGCATTTATAGTCATTTTTTATAGTTACTAATGTTCTTAAATGTTTGGGAAATATCTCTGTCATTCTAGTTAGGGGTTTTGGTTTAATGATGCCCTTAAGGATGGTCTTGTGTCATATGTGCCTCTTTGGTGTTCTAAAGTGTTCTTCCTATGTCATTATAGTTTTACTAGCCTGTTGGCCTAGATCCTAGAAGCAATGCCTTTGAGAAGTATGCAAGGTACTGAGAATGTGAATCTTCCTTTGAAAATCCTTCTAGTATCTTTGGGAAGGTTGATTTTGTCATTAGAGGGCATTTTAGTAATTTAGTTTACCATTCGGAGAGTTTAAATTAGCTTTTGAGGCTTTAGTGGTATTACGAGCATTTTAGTAATTCCTTTAAAGAGGTCCATCTTTCCTTTTTTGGCTTTACCAATTTTACAGGGTTGTATAGACAATTGGATTATTTATATAGCCATCTTGATGGGGTTGTTTTTGTAACACAAGAGAGTGGTATGTACAGACCACCCTTGCCTATACAGACTACATCCTTTATATAAGGCGTGCGAGTAATCCTAGGGCTCATTCACATCGTTCTTCTTCTTCTCTCTACTTTCTCTTTCTAAAAACTCTATGATCTTAGCTTTGCTAGGTTCCTTAGGCTCTAGAATTTCCATAATGGTTGGCTAAAAGGACAATGAGATGTCTGATAACCCAAAGGAATTTTTCGACAATGAGGTTACCCCATACATTGCCTTGGAGCAATTGCATTCTGCATGGGGCTTTCAGAGGCTAAACCTCTTAACAAAGGCGACCCTAAAGAACATCCTCGTAAGTTTTGATTCATGCCATGACACGCTGACCATTTACAATCTATACCATCATCTAACATCAACTGCCTCGGGAGAGGTAGGCTTTCCCTCTTTTTTCAATCATTTTTAATTTTATTTTGTTTATTACCTTTTCGTTCAACATTATAGGCTTTAAACATGACCCCATAACTTAATTTTTGAATGTGAAAATTGGGTTAGCTTGAAAATATTTAAAGATAGATCTTGGACACTTACCATTTTTTTTCTTTATTTCTGAAGAGTTTTATTTTGCTATCTATCAGTTAATTTGTTATCTTGACTTGCATGCCTTGAATTTTCCTAAGATTCTACATAAAAAAATTATTGAAATTAATTTGTGGAGTAACCTGTGAGGATTTAAAACATACTTGAAAATAAATAAATAAATAAATAAATAAATTATTTATTTATGTGGATTCTCTTATTGATGTTGGACTGAGTTGTGTTGATCCTATGATACTTTGTGCATGATTGTTGAATCGTATTGAGGACTTTTACGAAGATTTATTGAAAGAATTGATGTTTATAATTTTTCACATAATTTGCTAATACTCCCATCATGACCAGGGCTAATTATTCTATGCCTTTTTAGATTTTCTCAAACTATCTAGCCACCTGCACACTATGAAACACATGTATAATGTTATTTTCTTATCTATGAAATTAAATATTTACCTCTCTTATGTTATTGTTATGTGTTTAAGGTCGTCTATGGTTTGAGGTCCTTCTTTATTTGCTTCCTTCCCCTCACCCCTCACTTTTTGGTTATGTGAATGTTAAGTGTTTATTGTTCTTTTTTTTTTTTAAGGCGACATCTCCTTCCATGATGGAGGTAGAGCATGGACTTAACCGAGGCATGGTTTCGTGAGCTATATCCTTGGGTCGTAGCCCACTTAGAGGGGATCGGTGTAATGCCTTTCTTAGGAATGTTGTCAAAGAAGGCTCCTCAGATCAATTCCATAATGAACTAGACATTAGTTGAGCGGTGGATGGACACTACTCTCACTTTCCACCAACCATTGATAGGGGAGGTCATTATCACACAATGCGACTTCACTTACTTGATAGAGATTTGCTTCATAAGCATCCCTATACCTGTTGATTTTGGTGTGCATGACTAGTGCTATAGAGGGATTATATTTTTTTGACTTTTAGGGTGTGTTCCCTATACCAATGGAAGCCTTTTTTTTGAGTGGTCAAACGTAAAGGCTACCGCTCCTACCATCACTAATGTTAGCTCGCAAGCAGTAGTGGATCAGCATGTTTGGGGCTTCTTACTGTATGCCTTATAGGAGACTTTGTTCTCAAACTTGTTAGATTTGGAGAAGATTTGCTTGGTGCTAGCACTAGAGGACTTGGGACTTATGCAATGGTTTGACTAGGGATATGCGGTGCTAGCATACTTATATCACCACAGTCAGGGTCTATCTTACATGTGTGGTGCCTAGTAGGTGTTCATCGTGAGCATTTTCTATACCTTTTTACTTTATTTATTTATTCCTCTTCAGCTTATTTTAACTGACATTATGCTTTATTGACAGGCCTAGGCTATAAAGTTAGGACTGTTGAAGGAGAGCATCAACCTACTTGACATAAAGAGTTATTACCCTTGATTCATATGAGGGAGCGCAACTCTTCAAAGTGAGTCCTCGGTAGAGCTCAAGCATACATGGTAAACACTATTACCTTAGACCATGTATCACCATCCTGTAAAAGAGACTATCATTAGTTTAACATATTACTTTCTTTATTTTTTTAGTTTTATACTCACAATGGTTGTTTATCATTATTACAACTTCCATTGGATAGGAAAAGGCCTACAAACACTTGGTAGTTAGAGGTGGTGGAAGTTGAAGGCCTTTCATATAGGAGACGCTTACTGATGGACCCATCCTTATGCGAATGGTACCTAAAAAAGCATATCGTTTGATGGCGTGATAGGTTAAATGCTCAACTCGTTCCTTAATACCTACCTTCAAACATGTTCTGTATAGTGGATATGAAGGAGGGTACAGAGATACGAGCGGCCATGTAGTTTGTTATAAAAGGGCAACTTATTTCAGATAGGACCCCCTACTAGACTTGAATGATCAAGGCTTTAGTCAATACGAGCTTAGTAACAAAGGCAGTTATCCAGGCATTTTTGAGGCATGAGGCGCAAAAGGGATGGTCCTACATTATAATGCTCAATGGATAACTATTCATACTGAGCGTAGGCCTACAAAACCTAAACTTACTGCCTTAGGATGCAAGAGGGCCCACACCTCTAGTTTTGAGGGATTGGCATCAATTGTGGTAGGTGAGTTGGATTCTGTGTTGGATAACATGGTGGAGTCTTGCATGTCATCTATGACTGGGTTTACTATGTTGTTGCAGATTACCCAGTTAGCTTGCACCTTTAAGCTTATTGACAACACCCACGTGAATACCTTTTATTTGCATATGAATATTATTTACCATAACTAGAGTTTTCATTGTTGAATTGCCTTATCTTCTCCTTACAGATTCCCTATATCCAAGTCAAGGCCATGGTAGACCTTAACGTAATATACTCGATCTATGCAGGTTAGTAACAATTAGTGATGTATATAAAACATGTATGCATGTTCATGATTGTGTATATGTGATTGGTGTCCTATCCATCCTAACCCTTGTACGGTTTGCAAGAGACAATCTAGTACCTAACCTTGGACCTCAGGGATACAAAATAGTGTCTAGCAGTAGTAGAGGCCTAAATTAAAATGATCTCCAAAGTAGTGGTTAAGGACTCTGACGAGTACACGACTACAAATGGGGAGGGAGGAGATGACAATGAGGAGACCGTATCAGGGAGTCGAGGAGATTGAGCTTACTTGATGCTTTTTAGATTTTAGGATTTTTCTTTTTTCGTATAATACATTTACTCAACATCATTGGTACTTTTGGCACAGTTGTATAGATATTTTTTGGCGATTTTAAAGCCCCATTGCCATTTTGGATGCTTATTATAAAATTAGAATTCTTGGGTATGTTGAGGTGATTTTGCCTCTATTTTGCTAAACTCTACAACATGAATACATGATTTTGATACCCTAATTTTCTCTTTTGGATGCATAGTTACATTATTTTGTTATTCTTAAACATACAGATGCCTTTCGAAACAAGTGTCAAACAATTTTTTAACCTAAATTGCAAAGAAAATTTTGCTTGACTTCTCCTAGAAAAACTAGTATGTACAAACCACTAAGTTATCTGTATAGGCCAAAAGTTGTCTATACAAACATCTCAAGTAGGTTATACAACCATGTACAACTGTTTATAGCTATCAAGTATTAAACACCTTCTCCTTCTTCTATAAGTGCCTATCCATGATTTCCTTCTTCTAGTCCATTCTTTCCACTCTCCTAACCATGGCTAGAGCATTTTTAAGGTCTCTCCCATCCACAGTTTAGTCTGATCTGCCTTGGGTGAGTCTTGAGGCTTTTTGTTACCTTTTATTCATTTGTTTGGACATGGAATTCCTACGGGTGGCATGTGACTTGTGGGATTCTACTACTTATTCTTTTCACTTTAAAGATACTGAGATATGCCCCTTGCTAGAAGAATTCAGTGTTATTCTTAACTGTTAGGTCATGGTTGCATACTGTATTACTTTGCCACAATTGGGTTACCCTTGTGTCTAGAATATGATGGAATTATTTGACTTGCAATATGATGAGGTGCCTAGGTACACTCTCAGGGAAGAGAAAATTAACATGACTCTTTTTCTCAGTCTTTACCCTTCTAGGGGTCATGTTTTGCCAGCTCATGCTCTTATTATTGTAGCCATTTTAATGGGTAAGCTCCTTTTTATGCAAGGAAGATGGTGAAATAGATATGCAGATTTTACCCCCCTTCGAGAAAGTTGAGTTAAGGAAAACTCTTCTCCTAATGATCCTAGGCGAGATGATTGTTTGTTAGGACACGGTGGCCCTCGATATCAAGAATTCTTTTTTTAGAAGTCCTTGGTTACTCTAGGAATGAATTCCTTTTGCAACCTTGATTTCTATAATTTAATTTAATTTAATTTTTTTATTGCACTCACTTTTGCCTAGACTGCCCTTGTGCATTTTCAATCTAGTGGATGGCTCATTTTTTGCTTAGGCCACCCCTTTGGATTTTCAACCTAATGAGTTTTTTTTTTTAGATATGGTTGTAAAAGAAACTAGGCTTATTAGCTTATCCCACTATGGACACAAGACTTAATTATCCACAGCATCACCTAAATCATCTTTGGTCGAGACTTGTTGGCACTAAAGGTGAGTGGACTAAATGGATGTCTCACATCACTGCTTCTATCATTTACTAGACTTATTCATGGTAGAGACTCTCGCAAGTTACTTTGAGGACCTATGGGGAATGAGTGATCATCCTTGCTTTAGCATCCAACACCTTCTATGACCCGGCTAGAGTGCATCATTAGTTTAGCACTCTTTAGCATAAAGTAGACTTCTTTCCATTTTTCATTGAGGGTCCATTGTCTCAGCATTTCTTGGATAAAGTTAGGTCCACATGGGCTAACCGCTACATTTATGACTTCTTTACTAATGTCGATCTTATCCCTAGGGATGATGCTGACTATAGGACATGGTAGAATTGTAGAGTTCCTTCCATCTTACCAAAACTCTAATGAATAATGAAACTTCACAGGAAGAAATTTTCATATATTTAGTTTTGGTTTGAAGGCATATTTAATTGATTTGCTTTAATTATGAAAATGCATTTCCATCTAATATTATGCTTAACATGAACCATTAACATTTTGCATTTTACTCATTAATTGAATGCATGATCATAGCTTTTAATAATAGCAAATTAGATCATTCAATTGCGTTGCATAATGTCTCAGCCTTATTTGTTCTTTGCCTTTTACTCTTGCTTCTTCTATTGTTACACTATATTAAATCATCATCTGATAAGTCATCCTTAATAGTTAATCACGCTCTTTCACTTTTTTTACTCTATAGATATATTTTTTGTGCTCTAACTTTTGGCGAAATTGCCCTTTTAGGTTTTCAACTTAGAAAGCCTATTTTATTTTATCTTTTATTTTCTTTTTTTTTTCTTTCTTTCCTTCTTTTTTCATTCATGCCCTAACTTTTTCCTAAAAGTCCCTTACAGATTTTTGACTTAGTAGGCTAGTTTACTTTTCTCACATCCTTACATGAAGTATTTCTTAAGTTTATCTAGGCTTATTGGCTCGGATAATTCATTCCCATCCATATATGATAATTTCACTGCACTTCTTGAATATAACTATTTGACCACATATGGACCTTTCTAGTTTGGTTTAAACTTTCCTTGAGGATTTTTAACTTGTAGTTTGATCACCTTCAGCAATAGGTCACCAACCTCTATGGTGGTTGCATTGACTCTTTTGTTAAATGCGTAGATCATTTTGGAATGATATAATTGTTTATGGTAGACAACCTTCAACCTCTTCTCATCTAAGAGAGCTAACAGTTTAAATCTATTTTTCACCCACTGGTACTCTAGAATATCTAATTAGAGTAACACTTATAGAGACTTCACCTTCACTTTAATTAGCAATAGTGCCTTCATCCCATATACTGGGAAGTATGTTGTCATTCCTATCATTGTCCATGTTGTAGTTCAATACCCCAATAGTGAAAAGGATAACTTCTTAGACTAATCCTTATAAGCCTTTGTCATCTTGGCAAAGATGTTTTTAACATTCTTGTTAGTTGTTTTTATCAGTCCGTTAGCCTACAATTTGTAATGTGATGACTTGTAATGAGCTACTCAATACTTTTCTAAGATCACTTTAACCTCAGCCTAAAAATGAACCCCATTATTTGTAACAATATGATGTGGCACCTCATAATGACAAATGAGGTTCTTCTTGATGAATTGAGCCATCTATTTTGCTTTCAACTTATTGAAAGAATTGGTCTCTGCCCATTTTGAAAAATAATCTGCTACTACTACGATGTACTTATGTCCCTTTATAGAAGCTTGTTTGATTTCTCTAATCACGTTAATCCCTCATGTTGCAAATAGCCATGATGAAGTCAAGCTCTATATCTTGATTGGCGACAAGTAGTTGAGTCTACCATGAACCTGAAACTTATGGCAGCTTCAAACTATCTAAATATAGTCATATTCCATAGTAGTCCAATAGTAACCCATTCTCAAAAACTTTTTCACTAATATCTTTCAACTCATATAGGGGCCACAAGTCCTGACATGCACCTATTTTATAACTATTCTCGCTTATTCTTTTGATAAGCATTTTAGATGGACATCAGCTGGCATTCTCTTATACAACATACCATTATAGACTATAAATTGTGATGTCAATCTCCAAATCACATCCTTATCTTTCCTTTAGGCCCCTTAGCGTACCTATCGCTTTCCAAGTATCTTTATACATCATAGTAGTAGAGACAATTTTTTATTGTTATTTGTATTACTCTTTCATCAACATGGCATGGTGTCATAGACCTAAGTATGATGAGTGGCTTAATGGGATTGCCCTCAGCACGTCCCAAATATAAACTAAAGTGGTCAGGGCATCAACCATTGTATTATCCTCCCTACAATAAATAATGGAATGCAATTTTCTAAAAATTTTATGTTAATCTCTTCAGTTGCTCTAGATACAAACTCAGTCACTTTTAATTCTCACTCATCAGTCACTTGGGAAATAACCAGTATCGAGTCTATGAATACTTCAGTTGTCTTAACCCTATTCTACATCAAAACTTCCAACTTGAGTGAGTAAGAATCATACTCAACCATATTATTTGTCAATTTAAAGTCATGCTTTTTTGCCACAAGGAAAAGTTCTTCTTATAATGTTATCAAAATCACTCCTATGCTTGCTCTTTTCTTATTCACAGATACATCAAAGTACATCTTCTAACCCTAAGGTTTGATTGTTATTAAATCTTCATCTAGGAATTTATGAGGTTCAGATTGTCCTTCTTCAAGAAGTTATTGAGCCAAATATTCTGCAAATGTTGATCCTTTAATCACCTTCTTAGTTACCTACTTAATGTCAAACTCTATAAACAGCATCAACAATTTGCTAGCTTTCTAATTAAAGAAGGTGCCTCGTGCAAGTACTTGACAGAATCAAGCATTAAAACAACCTCGAACTAAGATGATTGAAAATAGTGCCTTAAATTTTTCATGGCCCACATCAATGAAAAATAGGTCTTCTTCACTTGGTTATATCTCTCCTCATAAGGAAGCAATTTCTTATTTAGATAGTACACAATGTGTTCATTTCCTATCTCATCTTCCTTAGTTAACATCACCCCTATGGAGCTCTTCTACTGTCAGATAAAAAAATAATGGTTTCCCTTGGTTTCAAGGTCGTAATATTGGTGGGCTAGTTAGATACACCTTCATCTATTCTAAGGCTCTATGGCATTACTCATTCCACCTCACCGATCGATCCTTCATCAATAACTTGAATATGAGCCCACAATGTGAATCTATTAATATACTGTAGATTACCCAAGAAGCCCTAAACCTCTTTCTCTGCGTTAGGTGAGGCATGTCCTGAATAGCCTTCACCTTATCTGGATATACTTTTATGCCCTTTTTGCTCACTACATGTCCCAACAACTTTCTAGACATAACCTCGAACACATACTTCTTATGATTCAACCTCAAGTTTACCCATCAATCCTTTTTAAAAACTTTTCAAAAGCTTTAAAATGTCATTCTTTGGTCTCAAACTTTACCATTATGTCATCTACATACTCCTTTACCTCAATATGGATTAGGTCATGAAATAGGGCAGTTGCCATTTGGTGGTATGTTGCTCCCATATTTTTTAACCCAAATGACATCACTTTATAGCATATGTCCCTCACTCTGTGATAAAGGTCATCTTCACCTTTTTCTTAATTGCTATGAGGATCTGATTGTAGCCTAAAAACCCATCTATGAAAGAATATATAATACACATTGTGACAATATCCACTAACACATTAATGTGAGGCAAAGAAAAATCATCCTTCGGGCAAGCCTTATTCATGTCTCTATAGTTGACATATATCCTTAGTCTCTCATCCTTCTTTAATACCAACATTATGTTGGCTAGCCATTTGGGGTATTTAACTATTTTTAGGAACATGGCATTTAATTGTTTCACCACTTCCTCTTTAACAAACTGAGCCCACTTAGGTCTCATTCTTCAAAACTTTTACTTTACTGATCTCATAATTATATAAGTTAGAATTCTATGCTCAGTAATTCACCTATCAACCCCTGGCATGTCCTCATATATCAGGCAAAGACCCATTAGTACTTCTCAACTAACTGTTTAAACTTATTTTGTTTTGTTTTATTGATCTCATATGTGGATAAGTCAGAATTCTATGCCTAATGATTCACCTATCAATCTCTGGTTGTCCTCATATGTTCAAGCAAAGACCCTTTAGTACTTCCTAAGTAGTTATTTAAACTTTCTTCGCTCTTCTGGTATGGCATCACTAATAATGAGCAAGATTTTTAGATTTTCTAGCATGCCAAGATTAAATATAGTGGTATGCACAAAATTAATTTTAAATATGCATATGAAATAATACATGTTATGCATGATACCATTAGGGAGCATATCACATAAATAAGCAAATTGTCATTCATTACCTTAAACTTGGAAATAAATACATCATCATCTTTAAAAAGATTGGAAACAAGAACATCAATAGTATCATGAAAAACAGCTTCCTCTAGCAATTCAGCAAAAGTCTTTTAGGCATCGGTCTTCTCTTCTTCCATAACCTTCTTTTGTTAGTCATTTGAACTTTACTCAAGTCGCTAATATGTTCAATGCTCTGTCCCTTCTTAGACTCTATGTCAGCCATTATTTTCACAACCCCTTCAAAGTCTTATTTCATTTGGTTGTCCCCTATCTCAATCTTCATAAACCTCTATCAAAGGCCCACCCCTACTAATACAGCTTGATCTTGTACCTTCTCACCATCACCCATGTCCTTAATGGAACTCACAATCATATTCTCAATATTCGATAAAGTCAACCCAATATATGTGCCTTCAATGAACTTGCATAGTCCAGTATATTCGCATTCGAGGTCCATGAGAGAGGCATCTAGATTACTAATCTTAGACTTTTTCTTCATAAAATCTATGCTTGTAGCCCATAACTCTTGGTCTAGTGAATACTGCTCATGATCCTCTTCAGTAAGCTTCTAATTGTCATTCCATAACCAAGTGGTATGAGGTCTATACAAAATCGCTGCTTATTTTGATCCTTAAATACTTTTCCCCTCTATAACCTCTTTGCCTTTCTTCTTTTTCTTTTTTTTTTTTAATTTTCATCCTTCTTATCTAACAAATCTTTATAGTTCAAATAACCTATTTCCCCAACTCCCTTATGAAATAATGCCTTTTCTAGATCATCCATATTGTCATCACTTAATGACTTTTAACCTTTATCTGTGGTACCTTCCTCAACTTCTCCCACTACTTCTTCTTTCATGAAAAAATATGATAGAGGACCATGTAGATCTCTTACTTTCAACTTAGCTTCATTCCCACGATAACCAAGTCTTATCCTAATAATCTAAGTCAAAATCTCTAGGAGCTTTGAAAATTTTGTAGAATTCTTTCCCAATCCCTAATCTAGCAAAAAATTAATGGTCTTCATGATTCACATTACCTTCAAGTGTACCTATTTATATGTAACTCCAATGACTTAAAAATCTCTGAGGTGTGGCACACAACCATACTCAATGTCAACATAATTTCCTCGACTTTTGCACAAATAGTGATCACCTTGCTTTTGTAAGGAATTTTAACTTTTTGATGCACTATGGTTGACACTCCCTCTCATGGGTGATCCCATGGCCTTCTTGAAAATAGTGAAAAAGTGATAGGGATGTCCAAGATCGTAAATTCCACCATCACCTCTACAATTCAAATTTTCACCATAGTCTTAAACACACGAGTGGCTAACCTTCTACTATCGTCATAGGCCCAGATGATGCTATTCAATAACTTTAGATCCTTCTCTGACACCCTAACTTGTGCACAAGTCACAAGTTTTAAAGGGCGGATGTTAATTCCATAACCATTATCCACTATCACGCATAGAGTTCACTTTCCTTTCACTTTGAATAAAGTTAGATTGTGATTCCTTCCTTCTAGTGGCAAATCTATAGTAGAAAAGGTGATTTTCCCTATGTGGGTGACCAAAGCAATAACATCCTTTAGGGTGGCCTCCTTAGAGATGATCAGGTTTGATAAAGCTTCCACCATGCCCTTCTTATGCTTTTGGGAAGTGATAAGCAACTCTCGCACACTTATCAAAGCTAGCATCTTCTTCAAATGTTTCACTTTAACGTTATCTTCCTATTTCTCCTTACCATAAGCTTATCATCTTCTTTCTCTAGTCTTGCTTCCTTAGGTGCCTTTCTATCAAGATAATACTTCCCGCTTTGAGTTACATAATTCACTTATTCCCATTCTTTCTATTCATCACTCTTTTCCCACACCATAACCATCCTCTTCCTTCTCTTTTCTTATGTCTCTTCATCGGAGCTCTCCTATGGGTCAATAATGCAAACCATAATAATAGACTCCTTTGGCACTCATTCAATGGTGGCCATAATAACTTCTTTAGAAATTTAAGAATCTATCATAAATGTCCCTTAGTTAGGAGATGGAACATTATAATAGTTTGGGAGAGGATTTCCTCTTATGCTTGACCTTCTTGCATTGGCTGGAACAATAGTCTTGTTGTCTATGAGATATTAAATTTCATGTCTCAATCTATAACAATCATTGATGTTGTACCCAGTCCCTTGATGAAAAACACAGTATGTGTTAGCATCATATCCTCTTATTAGTGGGTTGGGAGGTGGCCTCAATGCTAGAGGCTTCAATATCCCTATTGTTTGTAGTCTCTCAAATGCCTTAGAGAGAGGCATCCCTAAATCAGTAAGCTACCTTAAAGCCCTTATTGCATTCACATCGACTGTCTTATTTCATTTGTCTTGAGCTTGGGATGGTGCATTTCTTCTACCTCCATATTATCTCTTTAACTCAAACCTTTGTTCCTCAACTTGTAATCCAACCTTTCTAAGGTCCTTAAAATTTCTTACCAATATACCCTTGATCCTAATGCCTATCCCCAATAATGCCCCCTTTATGATCATCCTTATGTGCTCTCTTTTCATAGGTCTAATGGTTACTTCAGATGCCAGTTACCTCCATATGTAATCGTTAAAGCTTTTCACTAATCTTTTGTTCAATTACACCAGGTCTTACAAAGTGACTTCTAAGGCTGAGTTACACATATAGTGTCTTTCGAAAGCTTCAGTCATCTCTTTTTAACTTCCTCTAATTGCCTTAGGTAAGCTGTAAAACCATGTCTTCGTAAACCCATCAAATCATAACTCAAATAGCTCAAGCATAGTATCAGTGGGAACCTTAGATATCTTCATTATCAACACATATGAGTGGATGTGATTAGTGGCATCTTGAGTTCCAATAAACTTTCGACCATTTGGAAGTTCTCAAGTTGCTTTTCAGGCTTATGAGCAAATAGTTCTTCAATGTATGTTCCTCTTTCTAAATCCTTAGCACCAAAAGTCTTTTGTATCTTCTCCAACTATTTGGTAAAGTCATCAAATTGAGTGCTTTTCTTCTCACTTTTCATAGGCTTATCAAGAGTTATGGTAGTACTCCCTACCTCCATAGCCATCTTACTCTTGTGATACTCATTTATTCCAAACAGATCGTCATTAATCACCATAAGCTGGGGTGCCTCCATGGCTGCCTTCCCCTGATCTATTGTATTAGGAGACGTTTCTCGTTCCTTTAGAATCTCATTAACATATTTATTCACCTCCTCTGTGATCCTCTGATCCATGTTTCAATTAAAGTCAACTATCTTCTTCTTTAAAATCTCTGGTGGTATGGTAGGCTTCATGAGTGATTAAATTTTTTAGATTGGGTTTGGCATCTTACTTTTTCTAGTAAGTCGGTTGCCCCTTCTCTTCCATGGGGGTTTGGATGGAGCTATGATGGCTACAAGTAGAGGTGACAAATGAATCAGGCTAGTTTATTTCATGTTGGGTCATTTTTAGATCAAGTAAATTTTGGGTCGAGTCGTTTTCGAGTTAAGGCATTTTTTAATCGGATTGGATTCGAGTCACCGAGATTTCGGGCGAGTTCGGATGACCCATCGGTTCATGCATGCAAAAAGAATTTCAGGTTTACTCTTAACATTGATATTTTAGGTTGGGGCAGAGCATTTGTTATTCAATTTTTAAATGTCCATTTAAATTTTTTATAATTTATTCAATATTTTCTCATAATTTATTATGAGAAACATAATAATTTTCTCTTAAAATTTATTTTCAATTAGATTATTATATAAATAGAGCTTGATTAAAATTTTGATTTTTATTTAAATGCTTTATAAATTAAATATAATTCTATTTTTTGTAGCAAATCACTGTATATAATAAAAACAAATAATTGAACTAAGTTTATATATATTTATATTCAAGTCAAATATCAAAATCAAAATTTAAACTAATTTATAAACAAACATATAATATCTAATGATAACAATCCACTTATTACAAAAATTATATGTATTATGATAAAAATTTGTGTAATAAAATTAATTCTATCTTAATATGTGAGTTTATCATGATTAAAATTAAATTTATGACAATTATTAGAAAAATAAGTAAACTTGTGATAAATTTATTTTATGTACTAAATTATTTAAAAAATTATCATAAAAATGTAATTTAATGACCTAAAAAATTCAAACATTTATGTGATTTTCAATCATATCAAAGTTTCAAATTAAGTCAATTACATTCTAATTTAATAAAATGATTTAATTTATACTTCAAGTCAAAATCAAAATTTAGTAAATAGCATATTTAGACTCAACTGGCTCTTATATTTTTTTTAATTAGGTCAATCAAACCAAAAATTAAGTTTAGAGCTTAATTAATATAATACCTTTATTTTTATTCAATTTGAACTTATTTTTACTTAATTAAAATTATTATATACTTCTTATTATGAATTTTAATTTTGTATTAAAAATTTAAATTTATAATTTATAAAATCTCTCAATTTCTCATTTTTTAAGAAAATTCTCTGAATCAACTTAAAAACTTAAATCTTGTATTTTAAATAATAAAATTTTTAAACTATTTAGAATAAAAACTTCTAAGAAATATTTAAAAATCAATTATATGTGATTAATTAAGATGATACTTTATTTTTATTCAATTTATCTCATTTTTGTTTAATTAAATTTATTACATACTTTCATATGATTAATTTTCTAATTATAAATTTATATTAAAAAATAAAAATTTATAATTTCAATTTATAATTCATAAAATCTCTCAATCTTTCATTCAAAAAAATTTCTCTTAATCTCTCTTTAAAATAATAAATTATTTAAATTATTTAAAATAAAAACTTTAAATAATATTTAAAAAATTAATTACACTAGCTTAATTAAGATGATATTTTTATTTTATATTCAATTTAATCCATTTTTGCATAATTAAATCATTATATATACTTTATATAAAGAAATTTAATTTTATATTTAAATCTATAAATTTTTGAAATTTAAATTCATAATTCATAAAATCTTTCAATATCTCATTTCAAAAAAATTATCCTCTCAATCTCTCCTTGAAAATTTAATTTTATATTTTAAATACTAAATTATTTAAATCATTTAAAATAAAAAATTTAAAAAATATTTAAAATTAATTACATGAGCTTAATTAAGGTTATACTTTTAATTTTTATTAAATTTAATCCCATTTTTACTTATTAAATTTATTATATACTTTCATATGATACTTTTTTATTTAAATTTTAAAATTTTTTAAATATTAAATTTATAATTTATAAATCTATCGATCTCTTATTTTAAAAAAATTCTTTCAATCTGACCAAAAAATTAACTTTTATATTTTAAATAATAAATTATTTAAATCATTTAAAATAAAAGTTCTAAGAAATATTTAAAAAAATCAAATAATGATATGAACCTAAATATTCTCAAAAAATTTATTCTTGAATAAAAATTAAGGATTTATTAGTTTATTATTTAAATACATAATTTGAATTTTATAGTTAAAATAGGAAACTAATATAAAAAATAATTATTTATTAAATAAAACTTTAATATTTTTGTGAACATTTATTTAAATTGAGTAAAAATAAAAATATTATCTTAGTTAGATTTAAACTAAATTTTGAATCTAATTGAAAAAATATAAGGGTGAATTGAGTTTAAATATATATTTTACTAAATGCTGATTTTGACTTGAGTTACAATTAAAATCAATTCATTAAATTATGATGTAATTTACTCAGTTAGAAATTTTAGATACAATAGAAATTTGCGAAAAGGTATGAGTTTTTTTTTGGTTATTGAGCCTAAAAATTTAACTAAAAAATTTTTATTATAATAAATGAACATCCAAGATAAATTATGTTATAAACTCTTTTATCATAACATTTTATCACAATATATTGGTGCCACATATCTACTGCCCGCCAAATCACATATAATAAGTAATATCGTCATAATAATATTTTATAATTGTATGAAATAATTTTATAAAATTGATACAATTATTTTATCATAATAAATAACTTTTATTCTCACTTAATAACTTGTTATTGTAATAAATAACTTTTATTCTCACTTAATAACTTGTTATTGTAAATAAGAAAGTGTAATTTAGGCACATGAAAAGGCATAATAAAATTTGTAAATTTATTAAAATTATAAAAATGTCATCATATTTATTAAAAAATAAAAGTTGAATTTAAATTTAAATTTAATTAAATAATCTAAATATTTTTAAACTAATTTTTCTTTTTTATTTTAATTTTTCTACCTTATATATATTTAGTAATAAAATTTATTTATTTATATTATCATCAGGTCAATTTAATCAGGTCATGGATTGACCCATTTAGGTTAGTTTTGACTCAACCTACCAGGTTTACCCCTATCAATCCAACCCAAAAATTTCAAGTAATTTTAGGTTAGCCCCAGGTTTGGGTTGGGTTCAGGTCACATTTTTTCAAGCGGGTTTTCAGGTTATATAAAAAACTATCACCTCTAGTTGCAAGACAAGGGTTATTAGTATGATGCATGTACAAATAACAAATATATGTATGCATGAAATGCACATGTTATCAGCAAAAGATCCTTCTAACCATATTCCTCCCGCACAGAAGGTCTATAGGCCTTTCTTATGAGGGGTCTCACTCTTCTACCAATAAGGGGTTGAGAATGTGCTTGGTCAGCTCAGAATAAAGAAGGGTATAAATCTTAAGAGAACATATACAAAAGAGGATACAAGAGTACAATAAAAAGAACTCTTTACATTACTTGAAAAAGGAATATGCACAAGGGAAATAGAGGATCACATTTTACAAGGAGAGGGGGATGTACATGTAAATTCTTTACGTAATGGAGTAAGGGATACACACATATTTACATGAGGAAATAATTACATAAATAGAAATGGGATAACATTGTATTCACATTACAAGAATACCTAATCATATGCCTTGAGTGACCTTAACCCTTTCTTTAGAGAAGAAATGTAAATAAGAGGGTGTCCTAATCCAAGGTGTTATGCGTTCTTACATGCATCTAACAGTTGAAAATGTTATTATAGTTAATGGTTCCCATAAACTTAGGGGATATTTGTCATAATCCCCATTTAATATACTTGAAAGTACTTGGCTTGTGAGTGATGAACCCTCATTACCATCTCCTAAGCCCAAATGGAGCTTAAATCTTAAGTTTGGAGAACCCATCGATTTCTTTAAAGGCAAACCTAATGCATATGGTAATGTGTGGAGGCTACATGAATGCAACTTAGACAATTAATTATAAAGTTAATATAGTAAAAAGTTAACCGAAGATTAAACGTGAAGTCAATTTTATGCCCCTTGTGAAGTCATCATTGTGAGCACCTTAAAGTTTTCGCTTGAACAATTGGAATCTTGCTTACTACTTCATCCTTTTATAGACTAACAGGGGGTTGAGATGATGGGGTTTTACACTGGTAAAAACCATAAAAAGTGGAATGTGATTGGATTAATGGGAGATCCTTTAGGCCTCACGCAAGTTTGAAGCCTTTTTTATCAAAATGATGGTCAATAGGGGACCAAGGTGGGACAACATATTGATATCATCCCTATAAGATGTGGAGTCACCACCTTACTTTAGCTAGGACAAAAGTCTGGGTAAGACAAAATCTAGACCTAACTAAGTCATTTATAAGACCCAATTCATTTTTCACCCATCAGAGATCGAGTTTGAAAATTGGATATGGCTTGGGAAAGTTGTTAGGAACCCCCATACCACTCGAATATTAGGATTTAATCTTTGAGCATCTTTAGTTCATTTTAACCATGTTTTTATTTAGTCTAATTAACACACATAAACATGTTCCTAGCATAATCTAATCAATCATATCAAATCATCAGCAATATCACAAGGAGGGGGATCATGCATCATGGCATAGGGCGGAACATGCATGTCATCCATATCATGCATTTCAAAAAGAAATGGGCGTCATGCAACATAATGTGGGTGTAACATGCATATCGTTATTCATAGATGATCAAGCTTGGTAATGGTCGCTAAGACCAGCACTCATGGCCAAAGCAAGATAAGCATTTACACCCAAAAGAAACATATAAGTTAGTAGTCATGAGAGCATATATAAAACATTAAGGTAAATAAAACAAGGTTCATATATGCATTTCATTATGTCTCTAAGTCAAGGGACCTAAACTTATTTTTAAATCCATAACAAGAACATTCCAAAATCACATGAACTAAATTGCATTAAAGCATCAAGCATGCAAAATATGTAAGTTATGATACAAATGAAATCATAAATGTGAAATACAATCACACTTTAGAGGATATTGATTGCCTAGGGCAAAATCATAAAAAGAGGGATCCTAAGGTCATTGAACCCTCTCTCTTATTATTCTTGAAGATCTTAGCATCCATAAGCATTATTAACCACTATATTGGTTAGGATATTAATCAACAAAGGGTAAAATCACAAGGCCAAAACATACACTTAGCAATATAATAAACAAAAATGTAACCAAAATGCTACCAACCATGACATGGCTCTCAAGGTCCTGGAAATACTCAATTCCTCACTTGATCATAGCTAAAGTGAAGTCAAAATAGACACTTGAATGCCTTAATAAAGCATAAGATAAATGAACACAAAAGTTTTAATGTATGAGAATCCATAAGAAAACCTTCCAACTTAGTCATCATCCCATTATATTATTGAATAAGGATTCTAGGTCACAAGACTTACCTATATTATACCAATGGAACTCCCAAGGATTAAAAAAAATAATTTGAAAATATATAAATTTGAATGAGAAAGAAAATAAAGTTTAATTCTATCCTCAGTTGAATGTAGATTTTACAAACCACTTCGAGGTTTGTACAACCCATAAGCATGGTTGTACAAACTACATGAAGTCTATATAACCCTTTAAGACTGGGTTCTCAAAAAGAAAGAAAAAAAGAGAAAAGGGAAGAAGAGGAAAGAAATGGGGTTCTTAGATGCTTTTAATGTGTTATATTGCTCTCAGAGGCTTACTATGTTAATCTTATCCTCCAAAAAGCAATGGAATGCTTGGGAATGTAAGACAAATGACATTATTATACCTTAGGATTAAGTGTTGGTGAGTTAGGGTTTTTATTTTCTGTGTAAAAGGGTGTTTATGGAGAGAATTTAGCAAAGTTTCCCTAGGGTTATCCTAGCTTCTCTTTCCTCTTTAAATGATTTAGGATTTATAGAGGACGAAAGGTGCACTAGAGCCTGGAATGCATCTGGTGGCATGGTGTTCGCATCCAATCATAGATAAGGCCATAAAAGTTCTAAAAATAGGGTTTCTTAAAGGTTTGTATAGCCAATAAGTTGGTTGTATAACCTTCTTAAATGGCTATACAACCTTAGGATTTAAGGGGACATGATTCTAAAATCTTCTAAGGGCTAGGGTGTAAGGCATGGTTGTGCATCCAAGTATAAGGTTGTATAGCCAAGCTTAATAGGTTGTACAACCCATTAAACTTGGGTTGGCAATCTTGGGCTTTCAGCTTTTGTAGGCTTTGACTTACGTTTTAGGTTCATTCTCAGGTTTCTAAAGGCATTGCTCTTCTTTTTTTTTTTTCATTTTTCCTTATATTTTGGAGAATAATTTTCATGATTTTCATCATCGGGCTTAATCCTAAAGCCCAAAATTTGGTGCTCGCAGTAGTATAATTTATATACAAATATATTGTCTCATTATTATGAACATTTCCTAATCATATTTGCATTGAACATATTATATGGACTTTTTCTATATGCATTTGTTGGCCTAGGGCACCAAGAAAGGGGGGTTGAATTGGTGCTTAATTTAAAAATTAAAAAGAGGGTAATGTGATTAAGAAGATGAGTAGGAGAAGAAAGAAACTGGCACAAGTGTTTATAGTGGTTCGGGTATTAATTAACCCTACATCTACTCCCCAATTCTCTACAATTGGGTATTTCACTCAACTCAATAGGTGTTTCCAAGCTCACATCAAACTTTTACAACTTATGTTTATGGCTCACACAATAACCTTGCATATTGTGCTTTCTAAGCTCATACAAAAACCTTTTGCAAGTGTTTTCAAGGCTCACACTAAGCCTCTCACAAGTGTTTTCAAGGCTCACACTAAAACCTCTTATAATGGTGTTTATTGCTCACACCAAACAATCATAAACACATAAATGAAAATTAAAAAATGAGTAGCAAATTGGCAAGAGATTGGTTATAAATGAATAAATTCTCTTGTTATTTCTTCTGTTTAGTGGAGTATTTATAGCTCATATCCACTAAAGAGACGTTGGACTAAAACTATCAACAAATCTCCAAGATGTGCTAGGAAGATTTAGCATTAAATTCTTGTCAGGCAAAAGTCACGATAACAAATTTCCATTTTCTGTTGTGGAGCTAAAAATGGCTAATCCACATGTCAGCTTTCCAATGGTGTCCAGGAAAATATAGTCGTTGTGTTCTAACCACTATGAAAAGTCGCATTGCGAGATACCTATGTCTTAGGCATTACTAAGATCGCGAATTCTTTTGTTTAGTGAGGAAGCTTCAACTCCTTGAGTCGCGGTCGCTACAAAAAATTTTTTCCTCGTGATTTTTTATCTTTGAATGAACACCTGGCACGCTATGGTTGTACTTTAGATCCCTCCATTGTTACTATAAAAGTCGCGATCGCGACCTTGGGTCGACACTCACCACGAATTCCTCTATGACGGCTTTGCAATCTTTGGATGGTTCACAGTAGTGAAAGAGCTGGCGAATTCCTCTGGGCTAGCTTCATCCTTTCTTGTGATTGATTCGTGATCGTGATTTACCATACACACACCGTGAATTTGGATGATCTTTAAATTATTGGAGATTTTGAATTCCATCCTACTTCCAATGAAAAATCTAACTTATAATCAGTAAAAAAACACTTAATGAAAGTATTAGAATTGATCAATCTCTATTGTCAAGATCAAAAGAGGTTTATGACTTAGATTAAATCAACCAAGTCCAACAATCTCCCCTTTTTTTATTTTGATAACTTAGATTGATGCTAAGGGAAAATAAATGCATGAGTTTTGAAGTTGTGAAGTTAGAATGGTGAATGATTCAATGACTACTTAAAAATTTCTAGACAAAGATCAAAGTGAAATTTTCTAAGTATGACATTCAACCACTTAAAGTGAAATTTCTAAGTATGATTACAATGCTTCCTTTCAAATTATGTTATTTTCTTGCAAATTATTTTCTCTCCCCCTTAAATTCTTTCTTAATTCTTTCTCTCCTCCTTTGGCAAGATCAAAAAGAGGGTTTATAAAGGAAAAAAATAAACGAATAACAAATAAATAAGTCTTTAGAAGGAGCAAATTAATAAGAACTACAATCATAAAAGTAAATTCAATCAATCGCATAAGGCAAAGAATTTCAAAAATAAACATTTTTATTACTTATAAGAAAACTGTGGGATCAACAACTTTACAGTAATAAAATAAAGAGAAAATACAAATAGATCCTATTCTAGAAGATTGAAGAGTCATCATCATCTCTAGAATCGTATTCTTTGTCATCGTTGCCTCTACCTTCAGCTTTATCGCCTTCCTCAACTTCTTCATTGCCTCTTCTTTTGGGGTATCCTCATACTCAGCAAAATCAGGAAGATGGCAAGGAGGAACACCCAATTTCTCTTGCAAATCTACCATATCACTGTGATGGTGGAAGATGAGAAGGAATCTCCTCTTCATCATTCTCATCATATTGTTTAACTTAAGGTTGATGGCCACAAGAGATAGTTTGGTTTTGGGTTTTGGTTAAGGAAGAGAGACTGGTAGGCTTCCTTCTTCAATGATGAGCCTCTTCCTTTTGGATGCTTAAGATGTCTCCATCTTCTTGGCCCTAAAGGCACCCAGAGTATGTGTATATGTGTCCAGGTGTAGGGCTTTGGCATTTATCAAGTAGGTGAGGTCAAGGAAGTTTTGAGAAGGGAGGACTTGCTTAGTGAAGAATTTTTCATTTTTCTCATTAAGAGCTTCAA